>RJWJ010045971.1:0-11541 GCA_004363605.1 Indri indri | reverse complement strand
GCATTCAGTAATTTTTATTCTTTCCACTTCAACATTTATGTGTACTCATTACTCCATCTTCATGCCAATCAGACTGGGGCAAAGACCTACCTTCCCTGCCATTTACACAGCATAAAACCCTCAATCTCACCAGTATGGCTACCAAAATTATAGGTTCACCTGAAACAAAGTGGATTGATGCAACTTCTGGAATTTACAACTCAGACAAATCTTCAGATCTGTCTATAACGACTGATTTCTCTGAAAACCTTCAGAATTCTGTAAGTATTTTGAGAAGCCAAGAGTACTTTTGTAGAGCACAACAGCTGTAGGGATTGTATCTGGGGAAAAGAATTTATGTGAACAATTTCGATACTGCTTTAAAAACAAATAATTGAGTAATGTAACTTATAGTAAAGAGATATAGTAAAATATATTTTTGAAAATCGTAAGGCATTACTCATTAATAGAGTAGTTTTGAATTATGTGATGGTAAAGTTAAAAGATCCCATAATGTTGTTTTGCAGTTGTTTCTCATCAATCTTTCATCATTAAACCCATCTCTCAGATCTTTGTGAATGTGAAGTAGCAATTACGTAAAATTATACACTGTAACTCCTCCATGCATTCTTTAGTCTTTACTGGCAAATGTTAATAAATACAGTAACTGTGTGCCATATAAAACTTCACAAAGCATTTTTAGTTTTTGTGTAGGTAAATTTGGGTAGACTTACATAGGTGGTTAAGATATAATCAGTTCCATTAATTGGTTCAAAAACATGTAGAAATTTTTTCAAGTGTCAAGCATTACTTTTTCATATAGGTTTTGAAAATATGTACCTATTTATGATCTGAATTGTTCATTTAATAATTACATTTAAATTTCAAATAAATATTATGCATTTATATTTACTCCTGAGGTTGTATTATTATTACCCCAAAGTACCTCCTTTTATTTAATAAGGAGATCTTGCTACATTGTGTAAGAAAGGTTTAAATGTTAGTGAATCCCATAGGATTATTTTACTTACTCATAAATATGAGCCAAATAGATTAATGATTATTTGGCCGATCCCATTTCTTGGGAAGTTAATGATTGATTAAACTTAAAGCCATCCATGCCTGTAGCTGGTCATTAATCCTTCCACAAATATTGAAGAATAATAAAAAAAAATTAAGTTTCTACTACATGTAAAAGGCTGTAAGGAACGCATCAATATCCTGAGAAACTCATCTTGTTAAAATATATTTGCACTGATGAGAAATGCATTATTTAAGCCCGAAGTCCAACTGGAGAGAATATTAACTAGCATTTTTATCTTTTCCAGAATACTGAATCCAAAGAAATCAATGGAATTCACGATGAAAGTAACACTTTTGACTCAAAAGGTAATTATTGCCATTATAACTTGTAGGAAAAGTCATAGCATAGAACTCACATTCTGCTATTATAAAAATTAATAACTGTGAGTGAAAGAAAAACCGATCCCACTGCAAGTTGAAACTAAAAGGTTAGCACACAGATCCAATTGCAGCCAGCTGGAAGGGCGTTCAGTTCCACCGTTGAATAGTTCAGGAACTGCAAACAAAGCTTTGGCAGCATGTTCTAGAGCTTTGAGTGCCTGTGTGCCTAAGCCAAATAAGAAAGACTGGTTTTCCTGAGGCCATCAGCTTCCTTGCTGTGGTATGCTGGCAGAGGGAATGTTAGTTAAATCAGAAACGATGAATGAAGTTTCCTTTTCCTCTTTGTTGTAAAAAGGACAAGCTCGGAGGTAGCTAGTCTTAATAGGAAAATGGCAGTGGTATTAAACAGTTGTTAGCAGACATACTTATTTATAATGAAAAAGAAGACAAAGTACCTGGGAAGATTTTGAAGTTATCACTTTTTTTCTGCCCATCCAGAAATAATTTAGCTACACACACTGTGTGCTATTCTTTGCGTATACAATATAAATAAGAAAAATCTGGTCCACATAGGTAGAAAAGGACATCCAAAGATGATGAAACTTCTTTTACCATGAAGCCAGACTGCTAAGAACGGGGCTGGGTTTTCACAGTGCTTCGGTCACTTTAAATCTGCATTTGCCAGTTTATAATAATACATGGTTAGGCCGGGCGCGGTGGCTCACGCCTGTAATCCTAGCACTCTGGGAGGCCGAGGCTGGTGGATCATTTGAGCTCAGGAGTTCGAGACCAGCCTGAGCAAGAGCGAGACCCCGTCTCTACCAAGAATAGAAAGAAATTAATTGGACAGCTAAAAATATATAGAAAAAATTAGCCGGGCATGGTGGCGCATGCCTGTAGTCCCAGCTACTCGGGAGGCTGAGGCAGGAGGATCGCTTGAGCCCAGGAGCTTGAGGCTGCTGTGCGCTAGGCTGACGCCATGGCACTCTAGCGTGGGCAACAGAGTGAGACTCTGTCTCAAAAAAAAAAAAAAATACATGGTTAAAGCCAACCTAAGTTTACAAATTTCTCTTCCCTCATTGATCGTATTTCATTTCTTATAGTTAGAAGTGACTATGTATGTTTTTTATTGTAAGTTGCATTCTTTGTCATAGGAGGTTTTTTTAAGCAAGCGTTACTTATTTTTCTTCATGATGTCATATATAAGGCATTTGGGTCCTGTTCTGCCAGTGGCCCGGGCAGAGCCAACTGATAAGACATCTGACTCTTTAATGACTATGAGACCACATTCAGGCCCTGCCATTTGAAATTCTTGTTTAGATAAGTAAGGACCAACGAGTATCAAGTAATAATCATACTTAAAATTTTATGCTATAGTTGTGTGACAGATCTGTGGGAGAAGTCAGAGTATGTTTTTCTTTCTGAACTCCATTTGCTTTACTTAAAGGTAGTAGATCTTGAAATCTGGGTCGAAATATCCTGGTTAGAAGAGTGTTTTAATTTTAGCATTTATTTTTAATTGATCTTTCTTTGAGTATCATTCATTTTATTGTCTTCTTCCCCATTACTTTTCAGTTCTTATTCATCAGTGTTGTGGAAACTCTTTATTGTAGACAATTTTCCTTGTACTAGACAAGATTATGGATTGATTAACCTGAGCAAAAAGTGTTAACTTCCATTTCCCTAAAGCTGTGTGATCTAGCACGGAAGATGGTACTTGGCTTTCATAGCTGTGAAACTATGATGCTATCTGCTAAAATTCATTAATAAACATATTCATAGCTTTAACTAATTTGAATGTAGTGTAGACTACTAAAAATATGTGTCTGCGTGCCTCAAAATAATCCATATCTTCTATGGCTATCAATTTTGTCATCTTTTAAAATAATATTGCTATAGATTGGAAAAGTATATCAAGTATCATTTAATTTACCAGTGGTGAGAAGTTACAATGAATGACATGTTGTTTATTGGTTTTTTTTGTTTTCAACTAGCATCCGAACCCATTTCTTTGAAAAACTTAAAAAGGCGATCACAATTTTTTGAACAAGGTAAACCACGAAGCTAACAATTCATGCACCTTCATAGAATTGTTCTCACTCTCCACTCTTCCTCATGGTCTGTGGTGCTGGGCACTGAGCGTCTTCAGCTGGGCTCTCATTATGACCAAGTGACATAACCATTTCCATTCTTTCCCTAGGGTCATCAGGCTTTTCTTACAGCTCATGGGTCTACCTCTGTGGTAATGGGTCTTTGTGTGTCCTTTGTATACCACTAAAGGTTTTTTTTTTTTTTAAACTTTGTTAAAAAAAAAAAAAAACTGAGATGCTGTTAAACACACACTTCTTTCCACTGGGTAACAGTAAGAAATGAGGAATTTCGTTTAAGCCTCACTGCTTCCTGCAAATTGTATGATAAATATTAGATTACACCAACATACAATTGGCCAACTTTTAAAAACTCTGACCTGTTTTTGGTTTTGGAAAAATGCTCTTAATAAAGAAGAGAGTTATTTATTGCTATTGGGATGGTGGCTTTGGAATGTTGATTTGACCGAAGTAAATTCAAAGTAAATAAATTTTGGTTGCATCTGAGAACAGGTGCGTTTTGAGATTCTCCGTGTTGGTGTAGTTGGGCAGGGCTGCCCCACGAGGTGCTGTGCATGTGGCATTCTCTCCCCTGTTACGTTTGTCTCATGCTCTGTCTTGTGAATGCTGCTCAAGCTCTGCGTTTTGCTATGAAGAACTTAAAAGTAATGTCTAACATTTGAGATGCAATGGTCAAACGAGATTGTCGTTGCTGTCTAAAATGTTACTGTTTTTTACTTTTAAGATTATTGAAACATTTATGAATTTGCCTTATAACACAATACTTACTGGGTTTGTGTATTTTGTGTTAATCATCTCGAACTCTTCCTTTGGTGGATTAAGATCTCTTTTTGACAATAAACAGAAATAGCTTACCAGCTATGCATGCATGTCTATTTGTGTCAGTATCCTTAGTGTTTTCGATTCGTGCTTTTTATTAAACTCCTATTTTTCTATGGCTATTTAATTCAGTATGATACTTCTAGCTCAAATTGACTAAAATAAAACAAATCCTTTTCTTTCTCTATCCTAATTTTCTCTCATTTTTCTTCAACAGGCTATTTTAGGGAAGAATATTTCTCTAAGTCTCAAAGCAATTTTCTTAAAATAATGGTATAAGTGAATAATTTATTTGACAGCTGAAGTTTCAAGAAAATTTAAAAATACTATGTGATAGTATATTTTCTGAAATTTTACTTTTTTTAATAACCATTATACTATGTACAGACACACACAGTTATGTAGGTCCCCTAAGGATAAAAAGAATAAGACTGGGCTGGATGCGGTGGCTCATGCTTATAATCCTAGCACTCTGGGAGGCTAAGGTGGGAGGATTGCTTCAGACCAGCCTAAGCAAGAGTAAGACCCAGCCTCTACAAAAAAAAAATAGAAAAATTAGCCAGGTATGGTGGTGTGTGCCTGTAGTCCCAGTTATGTGGGAGGCTGAGGCAGGAGAATCTCTTGAGCCCAGGAGTTTGAGGTTGCAGTGAGCCATTTCCCTCTAGCCTAGGCAACAGAGTAATCCCGTCTCAAAGAAAAACAAAAGAATAAAACTATCCCCATGAATTTACACAAGAAGTTTGAATACTTGTGTTTCAAATAAAAGAAGAAAGGAAAATGTTTCTTGAACATATTTGTTGAAGTGGCTTATTTGTGAACGGTAGCTCAATAGTAAAAAAAACTTGAAAAAAATGTGACTTGCAGCTGTCACATTGTAATTGAATAGTGACAAGTAAAAAATTGGATTTGATAGATGTTATAATAATTGAGCTTTTTTATTTTCCTATGAGGCCAAACTATGAGATACTGCCATTTATTAATAAAAGAACTCTGAAACCTCTTCACAAATATTCATTGATCCAGCTCTAATCCCTAGAGCTAGGGTTTATTTTTAGCATCCATGGTATATCTTCTTTTTACTGACTTTGAATTTGGAAGATGAGCAACAGATAGAACTGAGGAGGAAAAAAGGATTAACTGACTATTGTTCAAAAAAAAAATTCTCACTTAGTATACTGGCATAGAGACAGCTTAATGATAAAATTTTCTGAAAGGAATTATTTCATAGAAATGAAAATACTTACGTTGTTTGTGTTTTATTTTTTCCTCCTTGACCACATGCTGCACTACAGGAAGCTCTGATTCTGTGGCTCCTGATGTAAGTAGTATTCATTTGTAGTTTGGAATAAACAGGGTGAACTTGGGTGGGACTGGATTAGTAGCATCGCTCACCGTTGTTTTAAGTTGCATAAGGGTTTATCGGATCATAATCCTTCCAAGTTTAACAGACTTAGGGTGAAATATAAAGCCACATCTTCTTGGGGAGGTGCATAATAATTTGTATGTGCACAAGTGGCTCAAGGGGTGACTGAATGACGTTGTGTTGTTCTGTGTTTGCGCCTCCTCTCTGACAACGGCTCAGCTTCCAGTTCCAGCCCTTAGTGCCCCGAGTCGCTGGTCATGGGATCCAGAGGAGGAGCGGAAGCGGCAAGAGCGGTGGCAGAAGGAGCAGGACCGCCTGCTGCAGGTAGCGCCGGGTGGCGTGGGCCAGGAGGAACTAGGCTGGCTTTCGTGGCTTTTCTCTGGTCTGTGTCAACCAGGGTTGAGAAGCTCATTTAAAAAACAAAACAAAACAAAACAAAGAAACCACCAACAGTCTTATAACAAATCTTTTTGCATGTAGCACATTTTCCATTCAACAATTACTTTTCCATTTTGAAGATTTCCAGAGTCATCCTTTTAAAAATAGTGTTCATCCTTGAGTATGTTTTTGGAGAGTACAAAGGGCACCCACTTAGGGTGAGAGGCGCACAGACTTTGTGATGACTTAGTTCCCATAAACTGTTTACTAGGCCCGTTGCAGAATAATTCAATCCCCCTTGCAGTTTGCTAGAGGCTTTAATGAATTACGGCCATGGTCAAGGGTGTTCTGAGAGTCTACCCTTTCCTAATGTCTGCATTTTAATTCAATGTAAGCTCTTTTCCTACTTGAGGGACTAAAATTTGATTGGTAAAATGAAAATAAAATTACTGTCTTTTAAGGTTAAGGTGAAGGTTGAAAGATAGCTAAAGTGTCAATGAAAAAGATTCTGCTTAATATAAAAATTTAATCTATGGATTAATATTCCATGTTTTCTTACAGGAAAAATATCACCGTGAGCAGGAGAAACTGAAGGAAGAGTGGCAAAGGGCCAAACAGGAGGCCGAGAGAGAGAATTCCAAGTACTTGGATGAGGTAGCGCGGGGACACGCCTCCTTACCTCCCTCCCTTCTCTTTACTCGTTGGTGGCATTAGCCTAGAAGCAGGAGACACCTCATTTCCCTCCACTTTTGGCCACATGTTCACCTGTGTAGCTCTTTGAAAAATACAATGAGCTCTGATTTGTTAGATTTTTGCTTTGACGTTTCAACCTTTCTCCTAGTGTTTCTAGTGCACATTAAACAATTAATTAATAAAGCATAAGTGCATCTTCCTCTTCTAAGTTACATCTTGGTCACTCATGCATGGCTTTTTTCTTAATAGTAATAAAACTTTTATTTTTCTGAATGGTGTTCCGGCCAACTGTGATTAGTATTATCTAAAACTGAATATGTGTTTCTAGACGAAATTGTAGAAATGCACAGATTCAGATGGATTTCTGTTTTCACTGGTCACCTAGGAACTGATGGTCCTAAACTCAAACAACATTTCTCTGACCACACGGGAGCCTGCTCTTGCCACTTGGGAAGCCACCTGGAGTGAAGGGTCCAAGTCCTCCGACAGGGAAGGGACCCGAGCAGGAGAGGAGGAGAGGAGAGAGCACCAAGAGGAAGTTGCTCCTGAGGACCAAAGAAAGAAGCTGCGGGAACAACTCACTCTGGAGAGAGAGAAGGAACTGAGGGAGCAACAGCAGCAGGAAGAGCAGGAGAAGTGGCTTCGGGCCCAGGCCGAGGAACAGAAGCGCCGTGCAGAGGAGCAGAAGCACCAGGCAGAAAGGGAGAGGGAAACGTCTGTCAAAATATACCAGTATAGGAGGTCCGTTCCCATAGTCGGAGAGCTCAGGGACTTTAGATTGGCCTTGCTCAGCCATATCCACCCTGCACTTCAAAGGCACCTCCTGGCTCTTCCTGCTCCATACCACCCATTCTCTGCACAAGTGAACACAGCCCAGTGGAACCTTTAAATCCTTACCTGGCGTGTCACCTTATTTCCCTGCCCAAAACTCTAAGTGGCTTCCTGTCACATCATAACACCATCCAGAGTCCTCACTGTGGCCTAGAAGGCTGGCATGAACCAGACTGTGGCCCTCTCATCTGCCTTGTGGCACCTACCACTTTTCCCCTCACGCTGTTCCAGCCACACTGGCCTCCTTTTTCTTTCTTGAAAATGCCCAACATTTTCTGCCCTTGGACTTTGACATTTTCTAGTCTCCCTGTTTGGAGAAGTCATCCATCACGTGTATTTGTATGTCTTGCTCTGTCATTTTTTTCTAGTCTCTGCTCAAGCATCACCTTAGATTTTTTAGAATATCTGATGTTTAGAATATCTGATCTATTCTATCATTCTATTTTAGAATATCTATGTATCTATCATGCCTCTTCCCCATGCTTTCTCTCTGTATATGCTCATCCTGTTTAATATTATGCATTTTGTCTGTTGGCCGCCTGCCTCAGTAAGATGTAAGTGCAATGAGGCCAGTAAATTTGTTTTGTTTACTTCTGTAGTCTGGTCTTAGAGCAGTACTAGAATGCAGTGGGCACTTAGCATATACTTGTGGAATGAATGAGTGAATGAAAAAAATTGCAAATGTCTGTTGGCAGTAGTGGGTCTGTTTTCTGCAGTGATTAGTTGAAATACCTTTGTATGTTTAGTTTTTAACCCAGATACCATTTGCATAAAGAGACTTGAAAAACATTATTTTGGTATCCTTATCTTAAACTTGGGGAAGGCCTTAAAGTCTAATATTTTTGACTGTAAATTTTTTTCATCTAATTTGTAGGCCTATTGATTCCTATGACATACCAAAGGAGGAGGAAGAATCTTCAGGTTTGCTTCCTAGTGACAGGTGTGTAGAGCGTTTCATTGTAATTTAGTTGCTGGTAATTGGACTTCAGATGAACATTCCAGATGATTTGTAGAACTACTTTAGACCTTTGTCATTTGTGGGATACAAAGAGAATTTGCTCGTTGATCTTTGTGCAGTTAGCTTTTGCTGCGTGACCAACTAATCCCCAACTTAGTGACTTAACTTATGATTTTGTGGGTCAGCATTGTGGGCTGAGCTCAATTGGGTAGTCCTTTCAGTTGACTGGGCCCATGTGTGCATCTGTTATTAGTTACCTGGGCAGCTCTGCTTTTGGAGGTTGGTTGGCTGGCTGTCCACTGGAGCAAGGAGAGCAACTGGGTCATGTGTCTTTCAACATTCAATAGGCCTTATATAGGGCAAGGAAAAGAGAATTAAAGAGAGGAAGGCTGCAAGTCATCTTGAGGTCTAAGTTATTATCTGAAGTAAAGTCACAGGCCAGCTCAAGTTCATGGAGAAGAGAACTCTACCTCTTTATGGGAGGAGTCACATTGCAAGGGGAATACACACAGATTCGGGAAGAACTGGGTCCCTATTTTGTAATTCAATGCAACCTTTATTTTAAAAAGGTTATGAGCAATGACTTAAGATTATCCTCAAAAGCGTTACATATGGACAGCTGAAATGAGAATGATAACCTTTCTCTTAGGCAGTTTGGTTAGAACGACTGATCACTTTTGGGGAATGAAGATAAGATTTCAGATATCTGAAAAGTTATACGTGTCTTAAAATTTTCCAAAACATTGTTTTAATGTTTTAAAGTAATTTTTAAAATGCTTTGCAGTTTTGAAATCAATAAGGACTTCCAAACAGAGTCTGTCTATAACTATCTGGTGTAGAGCCATTAACTTGTGTTTTCAGAGTTTAAAATTTTCCTTTAGGAAGTTTATCTTATTTGTTAGATACAAGGAAAGACTTGTATCTATAGGCAGTCAGGATGACTGAATAGGGCACAGAGTAGAAAGGGAAGAGGAAAGAAATAAACAGGTAGTAATGGCCTGACAAATAAATAGGCTAAAAAAAGTCTAGTGATTGATGACTTCATTTATAATGACTCTCTGGGTAACTACAGATCATTAGCATGTTTATTTCTTTTTTAAAATTATGGATTTATTTAAGTATTTAAAAAAGCTGTATTTATATAGCTCATTACCTTGGGAAAAAATATCTAAAATGCAGAGAAAGGAAACTTAAGGAATCCTGGAAAATATTAAATACTTCTAGTCAGTCCTGATAGAGCATGCCCTAGCATCCCTGAGGAGTGTGGCTAGACGTCGGGCAATAAGTGTTTTGTTCTGTGTAAACACAAGTAAAATTATTCACAAATGCAGCTGTCTACCAGTTGTGATACATTATTATGCATTATACATTATTGCATTGCATACTATGCATAAGTATAATGCATATTATTTTATAATGTATATTGTATTTTATTATATTGTATATTATATTATTTTTGAAGCTCAGTGTGCTTAGTATAAGGAGAATAATATCAGCACATGTTGATTTATAGATCTAAATCTTACTGCTACAACACCGTTAAGCATTTTTGGAAGTTGACTATGCAATGTGTTTTAGTACCTCTTTGAAATGCAAGTTAGCATTTCGTACATTGCTGTTCCAGAGTAGTCAGTGGTATCTTAATGCCCAAGAAGGGGACATCATGACCCTGGGGCAATGTGGAGGAAGTGGCACAGTCTGACTTTAGGTGATCCGATGGCAGATGTCTTGTAAGCCTGGTAAGATTGAGATCTGGATCAGAGTGCACATTGACAAAAATTGACCAATAAATCATAGTCTTAATCATTGTACAAGCTGGAGAAGTACTGTCGCATGTTTATATCTATTTCTAGCATTTCACTCCTCTCTGTTTTAGGAGTGTCATTGTTTTTTGTTAGTTTGTGCAATATGAAAAATCCCTTGGTTTAAAAATAAATAGACATGTGAAATAAATCAACTGCTTTAAAAAGCAATCTTTTTTAGTGTTTTTACTTTATAAATGTGAAAAAGATGTTATTAATGAAATATGCTTAATATATTGTGTTCTGTGTTTTAGGAATAAATCCATATCTACTACTGAACTGAATGATTACCCTACAAAGAAAAATGGTAAATCTGATTTTTTCCGAATTTCTTCGTAATTGTTTATTTGTGCTGTCACGTTATGAAAAATATTTTAAAGATCAAGATATTTCAGATTTATTAAGATTACATAATTAAAGTACTTACTGAATATTTTTAGATCTATATAGAAAAATAACAAAACAATTATCTCATGCTTATTTTGGCTTTATTTTATAATGGAAAAAGTACTGGGAGATTAAAATGGTTTTTAAATTGATAATGAAATTTTGCAAAGCAATGCTGATGCAGCTTTTTATAGCCGATTTCATCTTGCAGCTGAAGAAATGGCATAGAAGAGATTTTTGCAGAATACTAGGGGCCTTAAAATTATATACTAATTTGAAATTTTAAATGCAAAAATGTCAAAAAATCCAAAATGATAACTTCACTAAGTTTGCAAAAACAATTTGAAACTTGATATTCTTAGTATAAAGTATGTTTCTGAAGAATGCATATAACTAACTGAAATCATGTAACTATGAAAAAATACCCCTAAGCAATCATCTTTTTTTTTTTTTTTTTTTTGAGACAGAGTCTCACTGTGTTGCCGGGCTAGAGTGCCGTGGCGTCAGCCTAGCTCACAGCAACCTCAAACTCCTGGGCTCAAGCGATCCTTCTGCCTCAGCCTCCCGAGTAGCTGGGACTACAGGCATGCACCACCATGCGCGGCTGATTTTTTCTATATATTTTTAGTTGTCCGATTAATTTCTTTCTATTTTTAGTAGAGACGGGGTCTCGCTCTTGCTCAGGCTGGTATCGAACTCCTGAGCTCAAACAATCCACCCGCCTCGGCCTCCCAGAGTGCTAGTATTACAGGTGTGAGCCACCACGCCCGGCCAGCAATCATCATTTTAAGCGGAATTTGCATACCATGATTTGCATAA
>RJWJ010045970.1:0-11547 GCA_004363605.1 Indri indri | reverse complement strand
ATAAGGTCTATAGGTGGGGGAAGATTCTCTTCTTTCCCTACCCCCTAGCGTAAGCACTGAGAGGGCCAAGGAGAAAGCAGGAAGCTGAGTTCTAACTAACGACAAAGACGGGTGTCTGAGGCTCACAGGTGGTTCGACCCAGCACACCAACGCAGGAGCCCAGATGCAAGCTCCCCAACAATGGTCCCAGCTAGAACTGAAGGTGCATTTGCCTGGTGCACCCTCCTTGCCATGGTGTAGTAACTGCCATGAAGCCCAGGGACCATTCCATGGAAAGTTGCTTGCTTTGGGGGAACTACAACACACTGTTGCATTTTCTTGACTATGTATTAGAATCTTGGGTTGGTGCCACAGTTTTCCTGAGAACACATCAATAGTACAGTATGTGTCCAGTGACAGCAAAATTCTAAACAAACTAATCCCTTCCAACTCCCGGTATAGACTTCCACGAATGGAGGCACATATGTTTTGTGGTCAAGGAAAAGAATGAACATCACTAGTTCTTACTTGGAGTGACTTCTCTGTGAATTTGTAAAGTGACTAACCCCCTTCTAAGAGATTTTCTAAACCATAGAAATGGCAACAAAATTATACCTCGTCTATCGAAAATGCCCATACTATAAAGTTTGAAACAAGGAGCTCAAGATGTTTGAGAGCATCAGATAATATTGTGAGCATTTCACAGGTGAATTTTGTTTGTAAACCTGATCCTTTAAAAAAGTATGTAACTCTGCAAGGGAAATGACTGATAGATATAACTGTATAAAAAGTAAAGACTTGCGAATCCACACATAAATCAACCATAAATGAAGTTTATTTTATTTAATAAATAAAGAGCTTTTACAATTCAATAAGTGAAAGATGAACACCCTAATAGAAAAATGGGCAATTTACAAAAAAGAAATATAAATCATCGATAATCAGAGGCACAACTGAAATGCTGTCCTCAGAATGAAAGATGAAAAAGAATGATAGATACAGCATTTAAGAGGCCATGAAGAAATGGGAATTCTCACACGCTCTGGCAAAGTTTGTCAATTTCAAAATTTTAAATGCATATCCCCTTTGACTTGGTAATTTCATTTACAGAAAAACATCCTAAAGAAATAATCACGGATATGCAAAAAGGTTTAGCTACACAAAATATCCATTACAGCACTGTCAATAATATATTTAAAAAACTAAAACAACCTAAATGCCCAAAATTGAGAATTAGTTAAATATATTATACTTTAAGAACAACCATTCACTAGAATACTACACAGTATTTAAAAGTGATTATTAAAAAGTGATTATATTGATCTATATTGACTATGTTCTACAGTTCTAGATATATAATATATACATACATATTTATTATGTGTATAAAATGGCTTGGTTTGGAGAGTGGGCACCTAAAAGTATATAGATATATCACTGAAAAATAATGTATAGAGAAACATATATACATACATGTATCTCAAAATATTAACACTTATTTCTAGGTTTATGATAACTATTTTATTTATACCTTTTATTTTCTTCTGAATATTTTGCAACAATTGCTTTCTATGCAAGGAAAAAAATACGGTCATTTCAAAAAGACAGAATGCACACATAGGCAAACACCTTTAAGCTGGGAGTATCCCTTTTGGCCACTGAGGATTCACAGAGTAAACAAAAAAGTCCGAAGTGCCTCCCTTAGAATTAGGGTAGCCATATAATTTATCATCTAAACCAGGACACTTTTGAGTCCGAAAGGGGATTCTATTAATAATTTTAGTGGGACGGTCAGCATAATCCAGGACTCCCTAGGCAAACTCAGCTGTCTGGTCAGCCTACTTAGAATGCAGGTTTGACTGACCCCGTCTCTGAAAATGACCCAGTGTTAGAAGGTAGACCACAAACGTAGAGACACCTTTTTATCAGTACAATTGGGTGTAGTTTCTAAACATGACAACCAGACAGTTAAAGAATCTTGAAAAGTTCATCTTTCTCACCTAATTAGCTCATTTGGATCATCAGAGCCCTTATTTTGGAGATTTGTTCTTGATAAAAAGTATTTCTCAAAGAACTATACCACTTGACTGAGAACACACTGTATTATTAGCTATGCTATCTCACAGTGCAGATTTTGATCTTGGAAACATTGTGCAAATCTTTTAAATTCTTCTTGATTCCACACTCCCTGAGACTTACCTGATCTCCACTAAGGGCTTTATATCAGGAACTATTATCTATGTGACCTGAGGCTCTTACTTACGAGGGCCACTGTTCCCATCCCTCAGGGCTGGGTCACTCTGCCCACCAACTATTTACATCCTCCCTGCCTTTTATTGCCCGGCTCAAGTTTCTCCTCTCCCCGGCCTTCGCCGCCCACCACAGCAACCTGTCCTGCTCGGCCTCCTGTGATACTTATTACCCACACATCAGATCCGCACCTTCTCACAGGCTATCCTGTTGCCTAATTATTGACTGCACACACATCTCCCTCAAACCAAACTCTAGGCCCCTCCTGACAAGCAACTGCTCTCAGTCTGTGCCACGTGGCACTTGGCACACGGCCAGCCAAGGTAAGTCTGTCAACCTCTCTTATTCTGATTATAAAAGAGGGGTTGTACTTCCTTTACATACTCCACCCGCAACTCAAATTGGGGTAGTTACTAGGCATTATAAGAGACAATGTTTTAATTAGTCGAAGTCCCTAAATGCCAGGGTATTTGCATAAGTGGAAAAATTAAAGCCTTCTCAACTGAAGCAACTGGGGAGGCCTTTCCCCCTTAAAACACCATGAAATGATGCACACTAAAGATTCAGAACAAAGTTAGAACAGAACATCTGTATTGGAGAGTACCATCCCATGCGTTAAAGCTGGTTGCATAGGTACGAGGGATGAAAGTTTGGTCAGGCTGTGTTAACACGTGCGATACTATCATTCCCAGCCTACAATGTTCTACTTGCGATTCTCCCTGTAGAGGGCCAATGCGGAGCTCATCATTGATCAATCTCCCAACATTTGCCTCCACCCTCCTAGGAGTCCAGCCCCTGTCATGGCTGGGCATCGATCACAACCTAAGCAACACACATTGCTACAATGAATCAATCCTGGGTCAATCTGTAATTGAAACAACATTCTTTGTATCTCCTCCATGCCAAATTTACTAAACTGATATACACGTCGATGTCTCTTTCTCCAAACCAAACTTAGGATGACTTAAGCCCTAACTGAAGTGTGAATAACCAAAATTAGATACCAAGGCCATGTTATTTACTCCATGACAAGGCACTGTATTTCTCGTACGGAAGAGGTATCTCGGAAAATCTGCCAACTCAAATGCGTTACTTGTAAATACTAACATCCAATCACACACAGCAGCAAGACAGGGTGACTCCTATTTCATCAAGAAGTAAAACTCTCAGCTGAACTGGTAACAAATACAAAGAGTCACCAATAACAACATTCCTTCTGCTAGTCCGCCCAGTACCTTAGTGAACATTAGGAAAAGGTACACTTTTTTCAAGAAACTTTACTTCCATCTGTTAGAAAAGTCGTTATAATTCCTGATTTTGTTAGAATGAGCCATTTTATGGCCATCCGTCATAATAAATATATAATGTCTGTGATTTGAATGGTGATCCCTCAGAAGTAATACAATTGTGTAGTATACAACCTATGCAACAGTGCTGACCAGGTGTTTGATAACTTACGAATATAATAAACCAGTCAGAAGGAGCCATGCTTTATTTTACTTTCCCTCTGAACATCAATGTTATCATCTATAAATTGAGAATATTCGAGAACTATCTAGCATCAGTGTCTTAGCACTGATCAGCCTCTCACTGGAGTAGGAAAGCAACAGTCTGTAAATGATTCACACAATAAGAAAGACAAGACCACATTACTTGATTATCACATAATAATTATATCCATAAGAGAGCTCACATTCTCTTTGACTCTACAAACACCATTTATCCGATAACATAATTTGGGTCTTCATATATTGAAAGTGAAAAGACCTTGGGTATTTTTGGCAGGGATGATGGATCTCACAGCCCCCACCATGCTTTCTTGCTAGATGCCTATGTGAGCAAGGAAGCCCACAATGGCAAAGTAGTTGATGAGGGTTAGGCATTCATTATCTGGAAATGAAAAAGAAAACCTAAAATTAATTGGCCTAATCAGGGTTTCTCAATCCCATCACCATTATTTTGGACCAGATAAATCTTTGCTTGTGGGGGGCTGCCCTGTGCACCTCACTACAGCCTCCCCGGCTTCTACCCGCTAGATGTCAGAAGTACCTTCACCCCCCAGGAACGACAACCAAAAATACCTGCAGACCTTGCCAACTGTCCTCTTGGAGGAGGGGCTGGCAAAATTGCATACAGTTGAGAAACACTGGGCTACATGGAAATTTAAATTTATGGCCTTAGCATCATTCTTGGGAAGGAGCAAGCAGACCAGCAACCAAAGGACACCTGGACTTTAAGTTCCACTATGACTGTTTTGTGACTTTAAAGGTTCTAGGCTTCTATTTCCTGTCACATAAATAAAATCCAGACTCTAACTCTGGCCTCTCCTTCCCAGGATTTCCTCCTTTGGAGGGCGTTGGGAGCTAGGGCTGGGGGAGGGGAGAGGGACTGCGGGGGCTGACCCGAGGCATCCCCCTCTGCTCACTTCTTGGTACCTAGCCACCTCCTGGGGCACCAGCACTGCCATCTTCTCTTGAACAAAAGCACTGTTACCACCCAGGGCTGCCATGCAGTCAAGCTGGACACTTTCAACCTTCCTGCTGTGGCTCCCATGGGTGTATAAACCCATAACTTAATTTTCCACAGCACAGTTATCCAAGGCCAGGTCAATTAATAAAAACTTGGGTGAAGCAAAAGAAATGACAACACAGAAAACCTTATAACTGGCTACTGGGTTTAAAGGATTCCAGAGCTACACCTAGGTTGTCCCAGACAGGCCCCCTACCAGAGGCTGCCTGGCCCAGCTCCCGGCCCACAAGGTGCACCTGCCTCTCTCCCACCACCTGGGGAGACCTTCAGTCCTTTCCTCTCTGGAAGCCCCAGGGGCCCAGCCCCTGTCTCAGGCTGCTGTCTCCCTCTGCCCCAGCCTGCACTGTCCCTGGCTCTATTTTCTGCCTTCCAGGATGACAGACACATGGGAGTGTCCACATCACTGAAGGAAATTCCCAGTTGCTGCCCAAAAGCGTTGGTCTTTTTAGATGCCTTGAAGACAGTACCTCTCAATAATTCATTTCCCTAAGTATGAGATATTTGGTTTGGAAAATCACCTCAGGGGAAGCTTCGCCAAGATCCGAGCTGGCTGTCACCATCGGCGGGCCGTTATAGTGCTCTGTGGCCATGAAGCAAGGTTCAGTTTCCACGATCTTCCTAACACGGCCCAGTCTCCGTCACGAGATGTCCTGTGGCAAATGTTGAACAACGCACGTATAACACACTTCTCAGGAATAAAAAATATTTTCTAGAGATAGAATTTACTAAATCTATAATAGAAAAGAAATTTTTTAAAAACTACAATGCATATTATATTAATAAAAAAGAGTAATTAATTGGTACAGAAAAAAGCCAGTTCAAATAATGGAACAGAAAAGAGAGCTCAGAAATAGACCCATGTGTTGGGGAAGTGAGCATGTGACATATCTCTACAGAGAGGATAAACTATTCAACATATGGGTCTGGGGATAAATGGGAACTGTTTGGAAAAAGATCAAAAATTAATTTTTTTTTACCTCACATCACTAACCAAAAGATTCTGAGATCTAAATGTAAAAACGAAAGCGTACAAAGCACAAAGAGAAAATACAAGAAAATACTTCATGACCTTGGGGAAGAGAAGGTCTTCTCAGGCAAGACACAAAAAACAAAAGGCCTCAAGGAAAAGTCTGAAACGTCAACTACATCTAAATGAGAAAAATGTGTGTGGAAAAGGTGCCACAAACAAGGTTAAAAGAAGAAAAGCAACAAGCTGGAAAATTACATTATTTTCAAACAGGCAAAAGATCCAAATCTAGAATGTACAGAGAATTCCTACAAATCAATAAGAAGATCTAAAAATACCAATAACAAATCATTAAAAGATACTAATAGCAATTTACGGAGTACAAATACAATGAATATAAGAAAAAAATGCTCAACAATACTCTAGAAATGAGGGAAATACAAATTAAATAAGGTATTTTTACTCATAATATTGGCAAAAATTAAAAGGTTTGAAAATGTTGAGCATTAATTAGGTAGTGAGGAAACAGGCACATTCCCATACTACTGGTGGGAGTATAAATTAGTTAGCTACTGCAGAAGGCCATTTGGCAGAACTATTAAAATAAAAATGTACATACCCAACAATTCTATCTCTGGGTAGTAATATTCCCCCATCTGCCTGGAAAGAGTGTGTGTGTGTGTGTGTGTGTGTGTGTGTGTGTGTGTGTGAGTGTGTGGATGTATATATGAATGATTTTGATCACCTATTTTTTGTAAAAACCAGGAACCTAAACATCCATCAATAAGGTAATAGATAGACTCTGGAACATTTTCTAGAATACCATGCAACAGTCAAAAAGAATGAAGTATTTCCATATGTCATGAAAATGTAATGTAATGACATGTAAACAGCATATGTGAAAAAACAAAGTTATAGGAAAATGTCCACAAAATGATGTTATTCACATTAAAAAGAAAAAAAAGGAAAAAAAAAACACACAGCAATATCAGCTACACCTGTAATGACAGAGATATACATAGGTAAATGTATAGAAAATGGTATGAAAAAATGCCTTCAGACCTGGGGTAGGGGAGTGACTACTTTGGAGGGGATACGCCATGGGAATTTCTCCCTCATGTCTACTGTTTTACTACCTTACACATGATTTTAAAAATTCAATATCAAGTTTCTTTTACAGAAAAAAATAAAATTTTCAAAGAAAAGAATAATTTGCAGAAATTCCACTCTGCTTAGTTTTAAGACAATTATTTACATCGTCATGCACAGGCAGCTTTGTCTGCAACCAAACTGGATTTTGCAACTCCTCTCTATAACAAAATGGTCTTTTAGGGTCTTTCCTGAACAGAAGGATATTGACCCTACCGTGATGTACATGTCAAGATGCGTTCTGGGCAGAAGTTTCAGACAGAGGTCTCTGCACAATTGATGCAGGGCAGCAGCTCCATGCAAAAGAGAGAAACACTTCAGTTTCCTTTCTAAGCAGAAGGATGGTTGTCAGAAGCAACCGTAGGAGCCACTCCTAGCATCAGAGTGTCTGCCTGTTTCTGACTGGCAGCTGCTGTCTAAACGACGTGTTGCAACTAAAGTAATAATCACAGTGAACACTTAACCGATTGCCCAAGTCCTGCCGATCATGTGCCAAGTCCTATGCCCGGGGCGCAGTACCCAGAATCTCACTCAATCTTCACATCACTCCCTAGAGAAGGGCCTGGTGCCCATTTAAGAGATGATGAAACTGAGGTTCAGATGGATTAAGGCAGGTTCTCAAGCAAATGGCTAAAGGGCAGTTCTAATTCACATCTGCCTATGTCAAGGCTGAGCTCTGGCCTCTACCCTGTACTGCCTCCCCGATCATATTAAATGATGCATGGGCTTTGCTCAAATTAATATGTGTACATGATGTCATATTTATTTGTATTTATGTTAAGGGCCAAAAGTAAGTTCTACAACAATGCTAAAGAGAAGCTACGGTCCCTCCTGTCTAACCTTTGAGAAAAGGCAGTGGTTAGGAATGGGGCTGGTCCTGCCACATTCTGGGGAACAGAAGTCTCCCCAACCTACAGCATCGGAGTGGTTCCAGGGAGCCCACAGTGACCAAAGTCGGAGATGAACCAGCTAGGAGGTTTAAGACAGCTTTACCTCGAGATAACACACTCATATTTCAGATTTTCTGCCCCTGTCAGAATGCAAATTTCATGTTTTTGTAGTTATATTACATTTATTAATAGAGTCCGTATCCAGACCTGACACATGACTAGAGCTCTATCTGGAAACCAAATAAGGAAAAGCCTGGAATTTCTATTTTCTTTCCTACTCCTGTTGCTACTGCGGGTCTTTTATCCCAGTCCTGTTTTTAATCCTTCAGCATGTGACACGCAGGCAAAGAGGCAGGCAAAGTTGTCTAACAAGGCAAAGTAGACGGCACACCTGCCCTCCAGATGCGGAGAGCTTTTATAAAAGGTAACAAAGTATGTAACAAATTTCCCCCAAAATTACAATTCTCGGAGAGAGTAGGTTAGGGAAATAAATTTAGAGAGAGAGTGGCAGATGGGATAGATGGATTCAATTAAGGCAAAGAACATCAAACAATTCTGGGATGCCTCATTTTAATGGAACATGTCATCTTCTCCTTGCTGCCTCCAGGTAACTCCCAACAGTCTAGGTTGGAAGTAGGGTGCTCACACAGTGCCTCAACCCCAGCAGGAGTTTAATATCCTCGAATGAGAGAGCTAATATTCCCTCTTCTCTTCTTTTCAATAATGCGGTGAAACAGCACACGAATCAGACTGAGTGCAGGATACGTATTAGATGCACATTTCTACAGAACCAGGTGTTATTCAAATTAAACAGGTATTTTCCACTGTCATCTCTGTAGAACAGATTTTTTTATTTGGTCTATGGAAGTCTCCTTTTTAATTAAACCAACCGCTCTGTCATTTTTCTGAGAAAGATAATAAAACAATAAAAATATTTATGTCCATTTTATCTTCCTAAACATTAATCATGAGGGAAAGAGAGGGTTTCGTGCCTTTGCTAGATAGCTTTATCACATAGCCATTGTACTGACGTGCTTTAAATTACTGTTTTACAGGCCACTTTATTCTTATTAAGAATGCATAAGATTCTTGTTGCCTCTAACAGTACTTGTAATTATTTACTACCAAAAGTAATCCAAATCTGTAATAAATTTGCCACATATAGTTGATATATGAGTAAAGAGATGTATATAGTAACACATATGTACCCCGTAAGCCTGAGCACTACTTCTAACTGGCCTCAATTTCCATCCAAAGTCAAGTGTAAAAGTCCAGCAGTTTGATGAGCAATGCTTTCGCTATTCTCTGGCTCCCAATTATGCA
The DNA here is from genome assembly GCA_004363605.1 of Indri indri. Lineage (NCBI taxonomy): Eukaryota > Metazoa > Chordata > Mammalia > Primates > Indriidae > Indri > Indri indri. The sequence goes on along the minus strand of RJWJ010045970.1, from coordinate 2,460 downwards.
ATTTAATTGACAGCTATGTTATCCAACAAAGTCTTAAGTGGGTTATAGTTTCACAAAGTTGGTATTCTTATCTCTATAGTCAGTGGAGAAACTGTGGAAGGCTTAGAGTAGAAGAAACTCTACATTACACCCTGGTTAACTCTAACTGCAACAACATATATGTACTCTGTTACCAATTAAACAAGGCGTGTCTACAAAGTCTTCTTTTGCAGAGATGCTAAATCACTTTTAGATTCCAGCCCAGGCTTTATTATGCTGCCAAGTAACACTGTCCCAACTAGAGGGAATTAATATTTAGGCTATCATACCATCTTCAGGGTCTTGTGTAATAACCTCCGCCTGAGAAACTCAGCTGGGCAAGTAAACTCATGTTAAAATATGGAACTATTGACTTGTTTCTCTGTAACTGAGGTACCCTGACTTCTGTTCTGGCAATGAACACTTTTTATTTTGAGAGACGAAGTTTCGCTATGATGTCCAGGTTGGCCTTGAACTCCCAGGTTTAAGGGAACTCCCCACTTCAGCCTTCCTAGTAGCTGGGACTACAGGCTGCACCACACCCAGCTATCTTTGATTTTTTTTTCCAGTGGGTTTATAGTGGCTCCCAGGAGAAGAGACAGCATTCTGGAAGCTCAAGTCGCTGACTCCCAGCAAGTGGGCTCACTCAGGCGGCGACTGGCAGGATTCAGCTCCCCACCGGCTGTTGACCTGAGGACCTCAGTTCCTCACCAACTGTGGGCCAGAGGCTTCCCTTAGTTCCCTGCCACGTGGGAGTCTCCACAGGGTAGCTCACAGGGCAGTGGGCTTCCCTTAGAGCAAGCCAGGGAGAGCAAGAGAGAGTGAGTGAGACAGAAGTCACAGTCTTTTTGTAAGCTAACCTCAAAAGTGACATCCCATTGCTTTTGCTATATTCTGTTTGTTACAAGCAAGTGACTAGGTCTAGCCCACACTAAAGGGGAGGGCATCACACAGGAGCACGAGGTGCTCAGGAGGTGGGGGTCCCCCCCCCAGGAGGTGGGGATCACTGTGGACCATGTTGGAAGCTGCCTACACCTTCCTTGCATGCACAACAACAAAGGAATAAACACCAAAACTGGATCAGAAATAGAAGAAAAACAGGAGAGCAGAAGAGGAAGGGAAAATATTCCAGCACCCAATTACTTATGCCTCTGAGCGCTCTCCCCTCCTCCTGCCCCCTCTCTCCCCAAATCCTGCCAAACAGTACACCCTCTGATGGGGTGCTTTCTTCCTACGGTCTCTCACTCCTGTCTCCTCTTCTCCACCTGCATGGATGGCACCACCAAAGCTCAAGCTCTCATCTCTTCACACCAGAAATATTGCAGCACTACTTTCCTACCCAGTCTCCATACTCCAATCTTTCTAAGTCGCACTTTCAACTTATCGTTATGAGGCAGAAAGCCCTTCAGTGGCTCCCCAACGTCAAACAAAATCCAGACTATTGAGGCTGCCATTCAGTGCTGTCCATAATTTGACCTAGGCCTGGCTTTCCAAACTCATCACCCCCAGCCCCCAGTAACAACTCACCATCCCAGGTAAACTGTCCTCAACTTCCAAACACAGTGTTTATGCTCCACTTGAAGACTCTGCTAGCATCATCACTCCCCACACCCGAAGACCAGTCTTCACCTTACCATTATAAATCCTTGCCAATTGCCAAGATGCAGCAGATCCCATCTTCCCTGTCACACATTTACTGATCACTGTTAATAGATTTCAGTTCCGGCTCTGAACAGGCACAGCCCTGAGAGACCACACCACTCACTGTGCAGGCCAGTTTCTGTGCATGTGTCCTGTTTTCCCAAGGAGTGGATGTTTCACACCTTCCTTCTTCCAGAGGCCACCAGACTGCATCTCCATGAGGGCCGGGATGGGTCTCCTTTGACTACCTCTCGGAAGAGCAGCTGCTCTGTGACAGGAAATGTTGGTGGACTTAAGATGGATAGATGGATGGAAATGCAAAGCGCACTGTCTAGCATATCATAAGAGGTCAATAAGTAATAAACATTTGTTAACGCTACCAATCCTCAAAATGGGAATTCTCCACCAGCAGCAACTAAGCTACGCGGGAACCCTTCCAAATAGAGCAGAGGCAAACGAGATTTATCTGGGTCTGACATAAACAAGCCCATTCACACAAGCATCACAACTGAAGGCAAATCTGCAGCTCCCCCTTCATCGCCCACTCTGACGCTGGCACAGGCTGCCAAGTGCAGGGGCATTCGATGGCACAGCCAGGGCAGAACTCGGTCGGCACAGAGCAACTTCACATCAGTGCGCTGCAGCTGTGGGGCAAACACGCGCCTGGGGAACAGCAGTGGCGGGAACAGGACGGGCGCTGGGGCAAGAGGAAAAATATATCGATTGTGTGTGGGGGGTGGTGTCCATATAATTTAGTAATTCCTCGTAAACAAAAGGATTTTTAAAAAAGAAATAACAGAA
>RJWJ010045969.1:0-11543 GCA_004363605.1 Indri indri | reverse complement strand
AAGGTGGAGTTCCAGAGCTCCATTCTGTGTGGTTTCTTTAGTTGCCTAGAACCAGATGGATTCTTAGTGAATTTTTGCTGAGATGAACCCTAGTTTTGTAACACTGGAAGCCCTTTAGAATACTCAACAACATGAATCCAATGAGGTGACACCTTTTCCACTGGTAACAGACTTTGCCTCTTGATCTCTGCATTTATGACTCTTTAAATTGTATCTTTTTTTTTTTTTTTTTTGAGACAGAGTCTCACTCTCTTGCCTGGGGCGAGTGCCGTGGCATCAGCCTAGCTCACAGGAACCTCAAACTCCTGGGCTCAAGCAATCCTACTGTCTCAGCCTCCTGAGTAGCTGGGACTACAGGTATGTGCCACCATGCCCGGCTAATTTTTTCTATATATATTTTTAGCTGTCCAATTAATTTCTTTCTATTTTTGGTAGAGACGGGGGTCTCGCTCTTGCTCAGGCTGGTCTCGAACTCCTGAGCTCAGAATGATCTGCCTGCCTCAGCCTCCCAGAGTGCTAGGATTACAGGCATGAGCCACCGTGCCCGGCCTAAATTGTATCTTGATTAAAGATGCATCTAAATAGAGAACAGATGTCGCAGTAATAGCTAAACATTAAAAATCACTACATGAAACTATTATTCAAGACATTAAACCTGAATGTGTATCTTTCCAGAGAAATTAAATCATCTGTCTCTTAAGATTAAAGAAATATTCTTCCAACATGCTCTTGATTATCCGTACCTGTGTGTTAGTATAATGTTTGAGTAATGACTTAAATATCCAGTTAGTTTTCTGCATAAACCTGTTTTGATAAGAAATTCCAAACAGGTACACAGACTGGATTTCAATAAATCATTTCCATTTCTTTTTCCATAGAACCTATATCCACATTTGTTTGCAGCACTCATAGCTGTAAACACAAGCCTCATTAAAAGACCAAAGGTTGTGCACCTTAGTTACCTCTCTTGGCCAGCCCCACATTCTCCAGAAGCCTGAGAGGGGATTCTGGACCGTCAGAGACTAGGGGATGTTGTGTTTGAGAAGGTGTTACATGTAGAACTAAATCTTTAGGATCAATGCAAATATATGTATGTTTTTTTAAAACAGATTATGATACGATGTGAGCCTGGGAAGACTCAGAAATATAATAGATGAGGTCCTTCCCAGGAATAACAGGGTGTTTGTATTTGGGGGGAAAAAAGAGTGAAAGACGATAAAAGAGCATCTATTGTACGTTGTAATTGGGCTCAATAACATTATCCCCTCTCCTGCCTTTGACCCAGATATCCACTCTTTCTTCTGCAAGGTCAGAGCATCTGCGCATCTACACTGGATGGAAAGGCCACAGAGACAGGGAGGAAAAACTCCCTTTCCGAAAAGCTGGTGTTAGCATGTGGTACCCAATCCCACAGAGAAGCCAACAGACATAGGGGCCTAAGATTGACAGGAGTCCGTGTGTGCATAATGAAATGGGACAGATAAAGCCAAATCTGAATGTGCAGTTAAAGATTTGGAAGTGAAACATCCTTTTGTAAATCATTTCTCCATATAATGGCATATATATTGAAACATTTCATTGCCTTCTTATGGGTCCATTAGTACCGTAATGGTTAATAAGTATGACACATGCAACAAGCATATCATCAGTTATTAGACAGTCCTCTGAGGATGTTCATCATCTGATGGATGCAAAAATGCATTACCAGAGGCCAGCATAGCCCACAGGATCTTAAGACAGGTATCAAGATTTCCACCAGGTAGCAGACACCCAGACCTGGGCTGTAGCATGGAGTCTTCATCAGTCCTAACTGGTTCTCTCTGCATGTTCAGAAAATCAAGAATAAAGGGATTGAGATGTGCCATGGAGCCCAAAGCACTAAGAAGTCTGTCAGGGAGAGTAGTTTAAGTTCTTAGGATCTGCTTTGGACTCTATTTTTCCTACTCAACATGCCTAGAGGCTCCATATTTCCCTGAAAGAGAGACAAAGTCCTTACCTCAGGTGGTGAGAAGCCTAGCTGCCCAACACTCAGACTTCCCTGGGAGTTGTTTCAAGGTCCAAAGTTTTCCAGTAGAAGTGGAGACAGAGGGTGTGGCTTTGTTCTGCAATATTCAGTTGGTTTAATTTTTGCTAAATTGGGTTAAATGTCTGAGGAGTCCAAACAAGATCAGTTGACAGGAACTCTCTGTTCCTTCCACTTATCTGCCAGTCTTCTCTGGAGATGGCAGTGGATACAGACAGCTAATACAGGCTTTGAGTAGCTTCTCTCCATAGGGAGAGAGAAGATGACTTCCCTGCAGATTCCCAAGGAGGGAGCTCCTCTAGCTTTAGAGCAGTTGTCAGATTGAGTTCTTGGGTCCAGACACTCAGACTTTCCTTTGTTCCTGCTAGGGTCTGGGAGCAAGGATGAAAGCTGCAGAATTCTGGAGGAAGGTAGATATTAAAGAGCTGCCCAAAGGAGACCCAGCCACTCCCTGCCTCACTGTCCCAGGGGCCAACAGTGAGCCAGGGCCTTGTCCTGGGGGAGGCTTCCCTGTTTTCTCATCCCGTGATCTCTTTCCTCTACTCTATTCTACCCCTATCTTCAGAGGGACTTATCCTCTCAGCTGAAATGGCCTTCCGCAGAAATGCTGACCCAAGATCAGGATGGTCATGAATCCTCCTGGGTGTGTTTCCTGGCCGGGTACCCTCATACTCTTCTTTCGCTAAACGAGCTGCGAGGCCTTATGTTTTTATTCACCATAAGGGAAGCACTGCTGCCCATTTCTAAACTAGCTGAATAGACCAGGAAGCAAAGGCTCCTTGTGTGCCAGCCCTCTGCCCAAGAGCATAAGGTGGGTTTCCTGGCTTCTGTAGGATGCTGCTTCCTTCTTTATGGTGCTTTTAGCCTGGATTATTTCTTATTCAATAGGAAGTCTGTATGTGTGAGAGTCTATAAATGTGAGTTCTTTTCTTCGCTGACTTTTTGCAAGCCAGTGCAGCTTACGTGTGTTCATGTGTCTTGTCGTTACTGTTGTCTGCCACCAGTGATGCTTGAAGAGATTGTGGACAATTTTTTAAGTATTGGGCAGGAAAATAAAAAGAAATCCACACACAAAGCAATACTGAAGTACCACAACACAGTACTGAAATTGTGGAGTGTCAATATTAACACCCCTAGAGGTAAAAGACAGGTTACCCACTAAGTAAAGACAATTAGATGACAGTAGACTGTCAATGGCAGTAATGGGGCAAGGGAGAGATAGCTTCCTAAGTGCTGAGGGAATATGATGGCAAACCTGGAAGTCTATGCACAGCTGAACCGTCATTAACAAATGAGGACAAATCAAAAACAAAAACGAAAAGAATTTACCCTCAAAGACTCCCAACAAAATAATTTCAGCAAGAAGGAAAGTGATGCCTAGGGAATATATATGATACAGGAGGCAATAGTGAGCTCATAAATTGAGTCGATCAATGAATCAGTAAGTTTAATTCTTGAAAAATAATGAATACATTTATATTTTTAAGAGTAAAACTAAAATTCTTCACAAAAATAACAACATGGGAGTGTGATTTTCCTGTAGGTTACTTAAAAAGGATGTAGAAGTAGAATATTAAAAGCCTCATAATCATTTATTTTAAATTATCATTTCCTTTTTTTGTTTTCATTTTCTATTAGAGTACAATTTACATACAGTAAGAAACATCTTTTTTGGTATACGGTTCTGCAAGTTTTGATAAACGTATATAGTCATGTGACCACCACTAAAATCAAGATATAGAGGTTTCAGCAACCCTCAACAGTTCTCTGGTACCGTTTGTAATCATCCCCTCCCCACGCTGAAACTCCCGCCAACAGTCTGATCTGTTTACTGTCACTATTATTATATTTTGCCACTTCCGGAATGTCACATAAATGCCATCATACATTTTGAGTCCAGCTTCTTTCGCTTAGCCTGGTATGTTTGAGATTCATCCATTTTCTTGTGTCTATTAGTAGTCCGTTTCCATTTATTGCTGAGTAGTATCTAATTGTATGGATCTGTCATAGTTTGTTTATCCATTCACCAGTTGCAGGACATTTGTGTTGTTTCCCATTTTGTTTATTCAAAAAGCCATTATAAACATTCACGTACAGGAGAATGTGATTTCAAGCGAAGGATACCCTAAGATGGGAGATACTAGAGCATGTGTGTAATCTATATTAATGTTCTAGGAGAGAAAGAGAGAAAGAGAGGTGTAGAGGAGAATCAGATAATTACAAGATCAATTTCTTTGAGTATTAAGAGAACTATGTATGAAGAGCATTAGTGGAAGGTTTGGCCTCTGATAGACACTCAAAATACCAAAAGCTCTGTGAAGATGTTTGGCAAATTGGTAGTGGAAGATGAGAAAGTCCTAGATGATTCCTTCTAGTTTCTCAGTGATGGATGCTACACATCCATAAGCTGAGAGTGAATGTCTGAAGTAGTATTTTCAGAGAATAAGACAGTGATTGTATTAGGATCATACAGTAAGGGACCATGTTCCCGGTACAGAAGACCGAATATTGCAAAGAGCCAAAATTTCCAAATTAATTTATGAGTTAAATATAACCACAGTGGATATAACAATGGGATTTTTTGACAACTGGTAGATGACTTAAAACTTCATCGGAAAGAATAAATAGATGACAAAACTTAAGAAAAGGTTAGTGAGAAAAAACGAAGAAGGGGAGTCTTGATAGACCATGGCAACTAGAGAGCTAGCCCAGAAAAACTCTATATTAAAGGTCAGTCTATGACCAAGAAATTGTAAAAATAAAAATAAATTTTTAAATGATTATTAAAAATGCTAACAGGAAAATCAGCTAGCTGAAAAGACAATAACTTAAAGACATATATTGTATACCTAAATAATTTACAGATTAATTTTTAAATTAAATGTGATTCACCACATAAACAGAATTAAAAACAAAAACCACATGATCAATATTACCTAACTTCAAAATAGATTAATACTACAAGGTTATAGTAACCAAAACACCATGATATTGTTATAAAAGTAGAGACATAGACCAATGGAACAGAATAGCGAACCCAGAAATAAAGACACCTGCCTACAATCAATTGATCTTTGAAAAAGCAGAGAAAAGCATACACTGGGGAAAGACTCCCTATTCAATAAATGGTGCTGGGAAAATTGGATAGCCTCATGCAGAAGAATGAAACTTGATCCCTTTCTCTCACCATATACAAAAATTAACTCAAGATAGTTAAAGACTTAAATGTAATAAAAATTCTAGAAGAAAACATAGGAAAAACTAACCTAGACATTGGCCTAAGAATTTATGACTAAGACCCCAAAAGTAAATAAAACAAAAAGAAAAATAAATACATGAAACTTAATTAAACTAAAAAAGCTTCTTCACAGCAAAAGAAATAATCAACAGAGTAAATAGTCAACGTACAGAATGGAAGAAAATATTTGCAAGCTATATATATGACAAAGTCCTAATACCCAGAATCTATAAGGAGCTCTAACAAATCAGTAAGAAAAAGACAAATAAACCCATTTAAAAGTGGGCAAAGAGGGCCGGGCGCGGTGGCTCACGCCTGTAATCCTAGCACTCTGGGAGGCAGAGGTGGGCGGATTGTTCTGAGCTCAGGAGTTCGAGACCAGCCTGAGCAAGAGCGAGACCCCATCTCTACCAAAAATAGAAAGAAAATTAATTGGACAGCTAAAAATATATATACAGAAAAAATCAGCCGGGCATGGTGGCACATACCTGTAGTCCCAGCTACTCGGGAGGCTGAGACAGTAGGATTGCTCGAGCCCAGGAGTTTGAGGTTGCTGTGAGCTAGGCTGATGCCACGGCACTCGCCCCAGGCAAGAGAGTGAGACTCTGTCTCAAAAAAAAAAAAAAAAAAAAAAAAAGTGGGCAAAGGATATGAACAGACATTTTTCAAAAGAAGAGAAACATACGGCCAACAAACATAAGAAAAAAGTGCCCAACATCACTAATCATTAGGGAAATGAAATTAAAACCATGATGAGGTACACCTTACCCCTATTAGAATGGCCATGATGAAAAAGTCAAAAAACAATAGATGCTGGTGTGGACTTGGTGAAAAGGTAAATGCTTATACACTGTTTGTGGGCATGTAAATTAGTGCAACCTCTATGGAAAACAGTACAGAGATTTCTCAAAGAACTAAAAGTAGACCTACCATTCAATCCAGCAATCCCACCACTGGGGATCTACTTCCAGGAAAATAAGTCATTTTATAAAAAAGATACCTGCACCCATATGTTTATCACAACACAATTCACAATTCAAAGATATGAAACCAACCTAAGTGCCCACCAACTGATGACTGGATTAAAAAAATGTGCACTATATGTGTGTGTGTGTATACATACATATATATGTGTGTGTGTGTGTGTGTATATACATATATATAAAGGATAAAAAGAATGAAACAATGTCTTTTGCAGGAACTTGGATGAAACTAGAGGCTGTTATTCTAAGTGAAGTAACCCAGGAACAAAGAACCAAAAACTGCATTTCTCACTTATAATTGGGAGTTAAGCAGTGGTTATGTGTGGTCATACAGAGTGACTTAACAGACATGGAGACTCAGAAGCAAGAGGATGAGATGGGTGTGGGATGAAAAATCACCTATTGGGTACAATGTACACTATTCAGGTGATGGGTATATTAAAAGCCTAGACTTCTCCACTGTGCAATTCAGCCATGTAACAAAAAACAAGTTTGTGCCCCCTAAATCTATTTAAATTATAAAAAAGAACAAAATTGATGCTTAGATTGTAAACTACTTCAGCAATCAGAGTAGTTCTAAAATGACTGTGTTTTATCTTTGGGCGCTAATTTTGAGGGCATGGAACTGATGCTGCATGTTAGATATTCAAAGAGGCTTCTGAAATTTTAGAAAAATCAAAGACATGAAAGGTAAGGTTAAGAGTTTTCAGCAGTAAAGCTCAAGGAGAACTTTAGTCTCTGGGTAGTCAAAGCAAAACCTTTAACCCCAGACATAAAATTCACAGAAATTTTTCTTAGAAAAAAATGCAAGGCTTCCTCTCATGAGATCATAAAACCAAAGTTCAAGACAAGTACAACATGTAATAAAATATTATATGAAAACCCATCATTTTGGTGATCTGTTCCATGCTAAATTCCACCTTGTAAAAAAATTGACAAGGAAGGAGAAATTTTTATTTTTTATTTTTTTTTTATTTCAGCATATTATGGGGGTTCAAATGTTCAGGTTACGTATGTTGCCCTTGCCCCCGCCCCAGGAAGGAGAAATTTTTAAAAAATGAATAAGCAAAGCAACTGAATAGACATTTCTCCAAAGAAGATATAAAAATCGCCAACAAGTATACAAAAAACTGTGCAACATTACTAATCATCAGGGAAATGCAAATCAAAACCACAATGAGATATCACCTTTCACTTGTTAGAATGGCTATCATCAAATAGACAAAAGGTCACGAGTGTTGGCAAGGATGTAGAGAAAGGGAACTTTGTACTCTGTTGGTGGGAATGTACATGGTACAGCTCTTTTGGAAAATAGTACAGAGGTTCCTCAAAGAAATAAAAATAGACCTATCATATGATCCAGCAATCCCACTACTGGGTGTGTGGATATGAAATCAGTATGTGAAAGAGAAATCTGCCCTCCCACATTCATTGCAGCATTATTCACAATAGCCAAGTTGTGGAATCAACCCAAGTGTCCATCAATGGATGAATGGATAAAGAAAATATGGTGTATATATACACAATGGAATACTACTCAGCCTTTAAAAAGAGGAAATCCTGTTATCTATGATAACATGGGTGAACTTGAAGGACATTATGTTAAGTGAAATAAGCCAGACACAGTAAGAAAAATGCTGCATGCTGTCACTTAAATGTGGAATCTAAAAAGGTTGAACTCATAGAAGCAGAGAGTAGAATGGTGGTTACCAAGAGACAGTGGAGAAGGGGGATTGAGGAGGTGTTGGTCACAGGATACAAAATTTCAAGTGGATGGAAGGAATAAGTTCAAGAGATTTATTGTACAACATAGTGACTACAATTAATAGCAACGTATTGTATTCTTGAAAATTGCTGAGAGAGTATATTTCAGTGTTCTCACCACAAAAAAAATGATAAATATGTGATGTAATGCAGATATTAATTAGCTCAATTTAGCCATTCCACAATGTATACGTATTTCAAAACATCGTGTAGTACACAATAAATGTATACAATTTTGACTTTTCAATTAAAACTTTTTTAATTTATTGCAAAAAAGTGAGAGGGATTTAGATACATGGTCTGAAAGGAAAGGAAAACCAATAGATTATTTTTTTGAACAGAGGAGTCTTGATCATATTTGGAAGCTAATTAGAGGCTTGAGAGAGGGCTTAAGATACAAGAAGAATATGTAAATAAAGGAGTAAAAAGAGAGAGCAGGTAATGAAGATGAGAAAGAAAAGATTTCAGTAGTAATTGAAGAAGTCAACCTAAAGTGGAAAAGGAGCATTTATTCCTCTGAAATAAAAGGCCAAAGAGTAAAAATAGTTCCTAAATAAGACAATAAAGAGGTGAAAGAAAGTATACATCTGAGAAACTTAATCGCCTGTGATCTTTATTTTACTTACAAAATATAAAGAAAAGTTGAAAGTCAGGTATGTAGGGACTAAATTATTACCATAAACTCACTACCCAAAATACAAGTAGGACCTTGACAATATCCTCATCTCCTGATAAAATCATCAGCAATCCATCTCCCTGCCTCTTTTCATTGTAATATCCCAAATCCTGTGTCCATCATTCTTCCTTCATTTTTATATAGTTTTATTGAATGTACATGTATTCATAAAAAGTTTTTTTCATTTAAGTTCTTAACTCTATAAAAGGAGCACTATGATACATATAATCCTTGGGACTCTCTTTTTTCCCCTTAATATTAGTTTGTTGAGTTATTCCTTTTGTTGTATGTCCTCCTGTTTCTTTTGATCCCGGTATAGTAACCTTTTGTGTGAATATTTATCTATTCCACTGTTGGTGGGCATAAACATTGTTTCCAAATTTTGTTCTACTGTGAACAGTGCTGCTCTTACATTTTACATATGTAAAACCTTCTTTTCAGTACATTCTTTTTATAATGAGGTGAATAAAAACTATTTTATATTATTCTTCTTTTGTACTTCTGCAATAATTTTCTCAGGTATATTTTTTTATAATCAGAAAATGTTATTTTTAATTTTCTTAAAGTTGAAAAAGAAAAGATATAATGCCAGTAGCAATTTTCAGCATTTACGGGTGAAATGAGTGATTAAAGAGAGACTGATGGATGAAGAAGATATGGCAAAGAATTGGATAAGAGACAAGAAAGGTCTGAATTAAAACAGTGATAGGAGGAGGCAGGTGCTGTGTCATCATCCCAGAGCTCTGAGCAGCTGAACCCACTGGTCACATAGTACATAAGCACATGTATGAGAGGGAGTAGAAAGGAGAAACAAAGAACTGATAAAGCACAGAAAGGCCCAATAAATCAAGGCTGGAGGCTAATTAAAGGTCAATGAAGGAAGACCTGATATTAACAGAAGCACTGTATAGGTAACTCCCTCTAGCTGGTAATAGCCCAGGCAGCATTTCAGAACCCATGAGATATACTTTATAATTTCTACAGAGGACTGGACAGGGGCCCCTTGCTTCTGGGTTAGTCGCTCACACTATTTGACCAGGAACAGCCTCAGCAAGTCCATGCAGGGCAGAACAAGTCCTCAGGCTTCCAATTTCATTTGGCGGGTGAAGTTTGCAGAAAGGTCAATCCAGGAGACACACCCACGGGATTCATTAAAATCACATTTCCAGGAGCTACACTTTCAGGGGAGGTCATGTCAGCTGGGAGGATGAGACCGCATAGCCTCCCCGAGGACAGGACCCTGGCTCACTGTTTCAGCAGGGACAATGAGGCAGGGAACTAGTGGGTCTCCTTTGAGAAGCTCCTCCCATACCTCTCTCCCCAAATCCCTGCTGTGCTCATCTTTTGTGAGGGACCCCAGCAGGAGAGAAATAGATGAAAAAATATGAGGACTTAGACTTAAGAACTCATCCAGAACCACTCCAAGGCTGTGAGCCATTCTCACAAGGAGAGTGGATGAGAGAAGTTTGGGGAGATTCACCTACTTGCTTCCCCAGGATTCTGCCCTAGGTTCTCAGCTCCCTGTCTGCATCCATCTCTATCCCCAGAGAGGACCTGAAACACCGGTGTCTAGAGGAGCTTTGACCTCTGATCCCAGGTACTGCCGCACACATACGTATATCCAGCCCTGCCGGAAGAACCACCTACTTCCTCTTTCTTTGGCTTCTTGAACATCTTCATCCCTCAAATGAATTCCAAGGCAGTTGGTGCAGTCTGGCACCCCCTCCCCATCTGAGATAAGGGCTCTGTCTCTGTTTCAAGACAAGGTGTGGGGTCTGGAAGTCCCGAGAAACAGGGTCAAGACCTTACACTGTTCTGCTTCTCAAAGTCTCTAGTTCCTTGGGCTTTTTAGCTCACTCACACCTATTTATACTCTAGGCATCTTGTTCATGTGGTGACACGCATAATCATTCTGTACCATGGGCCAGACCTGAGTTCCTAGAATTCCTGATGCTGGCCTTTTGGTAAAGTACTTAACCTTTGGTACACCTAGATTTTCCTGGCCTGCAGTAGTCTGATGTGGGCACCCAAACGAATAGTACCTCAAAAGAGAACTATTTAAAATCAGTTGAAGTGCCTCTCCCCTACATGCCTGCTTGACACTAAGTCCAGTCCCACAGAAAAAGCCAATTGAAGTGAATAAAAAATTGTAAATAAACTGAGCAATGACACTGAGTAAAATCTCATTTTAAAAAAAAGGAGGTTTCAAAATTTTAGCCCCATCTTGTTAACTGATTCTGACCATCCATGAATTACAATAGTGCCTACTGTTAATCTTACTTAGCCTCTGCTAACTTCTATTGGTTTAAAGTCTCTACACACCACCAGCAGTTTTCCAAAAAGAGGCGCTTTCTCTGTAGGTCGAGCGTGTATTCTCTAGCCTTTCTCTTTAGAGAAGAGGCTTGAATCAGAGGGAGGAGGCAGGTAGGTAGGATTCCTGAGTCCTGATTATCCAACTTACCCAGTCCCTGATTTTTCTCCTCTTTGAAATTCCATCCAAACTCCTAGTATAGAAATCTGGAGGAATGTGCCCAGATAATTATTTTCTTCCCTTTATTCCCCTATACATTCATCTTTTTGTTCAACAAAACAAAAGCATTTCAAGTCTGATGTCTACCTTCTTTACCTATTGATAACAAAAAGACAAGTTCGAAACAACCCTGAGTGCTGTTCTTGGTAAATATTTATTGAAATTCAGTCTGTGTGACTGTTTGGAATTTCATATCAAAACAGGTTTATGCAGAAAACTAACTGGATATTTAAGTCATTACTCAAACATTATACTGATGGATAGGTACAAGGATAATCAAGAGTATGTTGGAAGAATATTTCTTTAACCTTAAGAGAGAGACAATTTAA
>RJWJ010045968.1:0-11539 GCA_004363605.1 Indri indri | reverse complement strand
CACAATATAAAAATCAGTTCATACAGAAGGATGCAGCTGACTTAATAGGCAGAATTTATCAAACCAAAAGTCTAAGGAAACAGTTATCAAAATTTCCTGCATTTCGGGGTGGATACGACTTGGTTTCAATCTTGGCTCTGCCTCATAATAGCTATGCGACTTTGGCATAATCACTTAACATTCCCAAGCCTTAGTTTCCACGTTTGTAAAATGGGGGTAGGATATTTCCTTAAATAGAATATTGCGATGTTTTCAAAATACATTGTATAGGGCCTGGACCACACAAATAAAGTAATAAATAATAGTAATATTTACAGTGGCTGCTATAAATTAATGGAGTTGTTGATGGTGAAAAGTTCATAAATGTGGGAGTTTCTAACTTGCTTCGTGGAACAGAGATTGTTGTGGATCTGTGATCACACAGGGTCATGATGTAGGTACAGACACATGAGAGAGGTATATAAGTGAGGAGATGTGTGTGTGCCAGCAATTAACAAAGTGTCCCGTTCAAGACAGACAGAGATGGTGGGTGGTCACTGTAGGAGTTGGGATGGGGTTGACCAGCGTGATGTTGCTCAAGAGCCTGAGGGACTGGATAGTAACCACCAGCCTTTGGGCCCTGGGAACCCAGAGCTGAGCGAGGGCCTCCAGTCAGCCCTGCCCCCCGGTCCCTCAGTCAAGCTGGGATGGAGAGGAGGGAGCCGGGTGCTCTAAGCCCTGCCCCCTGCACCTGCTGTGTGCACTCGCCTGCCCAGGGCTCTGACACAGCCCTGGACCGCAAAGCTGACGTCCGGATGACTGTGAGAGTGGGTTCTTCATTTGTGGAAAGAAAGCAACCGGGAATGACACTCCTGATTTGTTGTGTGCTTGTGTCTTCATAAAATCGAGAAAGGATCAGGCTACAGTCTCACATGTGAACAAAGTAACGGAGAAAGTGTAATGCCCAGGCTTAGGTCCACACGTTGCTCTGAGGCTGAAGGGAACACACAAGTTCCCTTCACAGACGCCTCCTCACCCTGACAGCCTCCTTTGCTGCTCCTGCCTCAGGGACAAGAGCTCCTGAGCCTGTCCCTGCCTCTCTCCCTCACACACACTTGCTGAGCCTCAGTCTGCACAGGCAAGTGTTTTTCCCAGGGTCACCTGCAGAGGGCAGCACTCCACAGAGTCACACCCAGAAACCCACCAGCATTTCCTGTTCAGACACTGGGAAGAAGGGCCTTTGGAACACTGTGGAATGCTTGGGTGTTCTCCTAGAGGCCCCCACTCCTCATTTAATCACCTACTTACTTGTCTGTGTCCTCAGAGACATGCAGGCTGCTCTAGGGCAGAGACCAAGTCTGTCTTGTTCTCTGTCTACCCCAAGGCCTAGCACAGAGCCTGGCACTTAATAGGTGCTCAAGAAAATAATTGCTGAATGAGTTTACTCAGTCTAACGGGAAGTTTGTTACAATCCACTCCCTCCTTCCCCACATTGTGCTTTATACTTTAATTACATCCATTTTCTAATAATATACATTTTATCCTCTTCTCATGGAAATTTCTAACATGTAAAAATAAACGGAAAAGCCTAATCACTCTCCTTGTACCTCTCACCCAGGTCCAATAATTACCAACACAGGTGGGGAGGCATCTATAGGCACCTGTATGCCTACCACTTCCCCCTTCTTTTAATAATTTGAATAAAATCCCAAATATCATATATTTTATTCCTAAATACTTCAATGTGTTTCCCTAAAATACAAGAACTACTTTACAAATAGCCATAATTCATTATTGCACCTAAAACATTAACGATAATTCTTTAATGTCATCAAATATTCAATCAATATTCGTGTTCATAATTGTATAAATGCTATAAATTATCTTTTACAGTTTGTTAAGTCCAAATCTAGTTAAGGTCCACACATCGTGTTTGGTTTCTTAAATTTATTTTAGTGTTTATGCTCATTGATAAGAAGAAATTTTAACATTTATTAGGTCAAATCTGTTAATTCCTTTCTTATTTAATAATAACTGGCAATTTTTATTTAGGACACAACTCTTGAGAAGTCATTCAGTAAAAAAGTCCTGTAGTATATGTGGGAAAAATATCTGATACAATCGATTTTATTTTATGTTTTTATTTTTTTGAGACAGAGTCTCACTCTGTTGCCCAGGCCATAGTGAGTGCTGTGGCATCAGCCTAGCTCACAGCAACCTCAAACTCCTGGGCTCAGGTGATCCTCCTGCCTCAGCCTCCCGAGTAGCTGTTACTACAGCTGCACTCCACTATACTCAGCTAATTTTTTGTTTCTATTTTTAGTTACCCGGCTAAGTTTTTCTATTTTTAGTAGAGACGGGGTCTCACTCTTGCTCAGGCTAGTCTCAAACTCCTGACCTCAAGCAATTCTCCCACCTCGGCCTCCCAGAGTGCTAGGATTACAGGCTTGAGCCACCACGCCTGGCCTTGATACAATCAATTTTAGATTCAATTTAAGATGACCTAACTCATAACCTACCTGTTCTACTCCAGCTGCAGCCAAGGGCCAACAGATGGACTCCCCTCTGACCCATCCGTTGAAGTAGAGAAGCTGGGGCTTCCGCGCCATGATAGCAGTCTCCTTGTTTCTCTAATCGTGAATGAATGAATGAATGAAACCGTGGAATCAAAAATGTACTTTAGAATGTATGATTGAACACCACCAAAAAAACTGAAGAAACTAGCTGCCTTCTTCGTAATGGTGATGGAGAAGTTCCTGAAATGTTTTCTTGGCCCAAATAGTTACCCATCAGTGGGGCCCCTCATGTTTCACCAAACCAGTCTCACATTCCCACTGATTAAAATGTGGCCATTCTCGGCAGGTAAATGGATGAGAGAATGTGGTAATAATCACGCGCGGGACTTACTGGGAAGAGGAAGAATTTGAGGACTAATATTTATTGAAAACCTCCTAAAGATCCTTCCTCAATGCTAATCCTTTTCAATGTATCTTTAATCCTCATAATAGTCCCACAACTGGTTGTTATTCTCTCCATTTTTTAGCTAATGAACGTGAACACAAGAGAGGTTACATGCAATGTCCGCAGTCACACTCCTGTTAGTGATGGACATGAGAAATGCACCTTGGGATTAAAAAGAAGACAGGCCTGGAACCCACAGAGGTGTCAGCCCTGAGAACCTGTGAGGCAGCCTTGGAAGCAGAGATGTCACTGACAGGAAGGACCAGGAGGGAGCAAAGTCAGCTCTTTGGCTGTCAGGCTGCTTCTTCTGGAATTCCATATTGTACCTCTACTGGGTGCATTTTGTTTTATAATGTAGAAAAAGAGGCGTTGCTGCATTAACTTTGCAGTATATGGATGGAGCTAACATTTGTTCAGTATCAGTCACACACTGGACATTCTCAGAAATTTATCTTGATTTCTTCCTACAAAAATCACCTAAGGTGAATTCTGTTATTATTTTATCATTTTACAGTTGGGGATACTGAGGGTTTTTTAGTAATTTGCCCAAAGTAAGTGGAGGACCTGGGATTCAAACCCACTGCTATTCAAAACCGAAGTCTGAGCCTTTTTCTCTATGTTGGTGTTTTTCAAAACGTGCATGACAATCCTTCAGAAAATTGTGAAATCCATTAATTTTTTAAAATAAAGTAGAAAATATCAGAGCACATTACATATGGAAAGGGTGAGTAATGTTGCATGAGGTTTTAGTTTCGGTTACATGTCGTGGCATGTGTCAATGTGTGCACGTGTGCAGGTCATTGGTCATTGCAAATGGTGAGAGATACTTTGCGAGGAAGCTCAGTAGCCCGTGCTCTACCACAGGCTGTGGGGGAGGGAAACATAGCAGAACCAGAGAATGAAAATCAACGGCTGAGGGACAGATGTAACTGACTGTATCATGGGTGTGAATAAAAGCACACAGGAGTCATTGGAAGCAGCAGTTCCAACGCCAGGACTCAGGAAGAGTTGCATTTTCTCTCTGGACCCCTAGCTCTGTTATAAGACATTAAGGTTCTTCTTGCAAATTTTGTGGTTGTTGAGTTTGGAACAAAAAGTATACTTGTCTTTACCAACAGATGTATTTCTGGAAAAGTATGTGTGACTTGAATTTTAGACATCAAAATGTGTTAAATATCCACATTTTTAAAATATGGAACTCAATGGTCTCCCCTTTGTCTCACCATTAGAAAGTAAAGAATTCTTTGAAAACACACTTAATCCACCTATCTGTCTAGTAATTGGAAATTCTGTATTTTGTATTTTCTTACCTTGTACTTTCTCACAGAACACAGAGGTAGGATGATTTGGCAGAACGGAGGGGAAAGCAAAGCTCACGCTAACGTGCAGGTGTGTTTGTCTAATTGTTGTGAACTAGACAGAGTTCACAGAGCCAAGTGATACTAATCCTCACGCTAAGCTCCCTTAGCCATGGACTGAGAATCATGTTACGAAGGAAAATGAACTTTTATCTTACATGGTATTTTATCATAACACACCTCCTTGTAAGTACGTTTAATCCCAGCACTTCGGGAAACCAAGGTGGGAGGATCACTTGAGGCCAGGGGTTCAAGACTAGCCTTGGCAACATAGAGAGACCTTATCTCTACAAAAAACAAAAAAGTTAGCTGGGTGTAGTGGCACACGTCTATAGTCCTAGATACTCAGGAAGCTGAGGTGGGAGGATTGCTTGAGCTCAGGAGTTTGAGGTTATAGTGAGCCAAGATCATGTTACTTGCACTCCAGCCTGGGCGACAGAGCAATGACCTTGTCTTCAAAAAAGAATTTTTTTTCCCTGAGGCTGGGTGCAGTGGTGCACACCTATAGTTGCAGCTACTCAGGAGGCTGAGGCAGGAGGATCACTTGGGAGTTTGAGGTTGCAGTGAGCTATGATGACACCACTGTACTCTACTGAGGGCAACAGAGACCCTGTCTCAAAAAAAGAAAAATTTTTTTTCCCTGGGGCCACGATGTTTTATTAAAACAAAATGATCCTTTCTAATTTGTTATTTTTTGTTTTCTGTGCTTGAGTTATATGCAACACAATCCATGTTTTTAAAATTAAATTGTCAACATTAATTGTAACAATAAGAACATCAACAAGTAAGATTTTCACAAACCAACTGCAGGGTTTCATTTCACGAGGCCCGGGCTCAAAACTAGAGGGGGTTAAATACAGCTCACATGGCAGTTAATGTATTAAAACAAAATAGAAATAGAAAAGCATCATAATATCTGAGTGCATTACATGTGGAAAGGGTAAGCAATGTTTCATGAGTTTTTAGTTTCAGTTATATATGTGTTACGTGCGTGGATGTGTGCACGTGTACAAGTTCATTTGGTCATTGCAAATGATAAGAGATACATTGATTGGGTCCAGGCAAGGAAGTTCAATAGGCTTTGCTCTATCGCAGGCTGCTTGAGAGGGGAACGTAGCAGACAACCAGAGAATTAAAATCAATGGCTGAGGGACAGACATAGCTAATTGTATCATGTGTGTCCATGGAAACATGCAGGACTCATTGAAAGCAGGAGTTCCAATGCCAGGACTTAGGAACAGTTGCATTTTCTCCCCAGATTCTCAGCTCTGTTATAAAACATTAAGATTCTTCTTGCAAAGTTTTTTGGTTGTAGAATTTGGAACAAAAATATATGTCTTTACCAACAGAGGTATTTGTGAAAAAGTATGTGTGACTTGAATTTTAGACATCAAAATGTGTTAAATAGCCACATTTTAAAATGTAGAATTCAATAGTCTTACCTTCAGAGTTTAGAAAGTAAAGAATTCTTTGAAAACATACTTAATCCACTTATCTGTCTAGTAATTGGAAATTCTATATTTTGTACTTTCTTACCTTGTACTTTCTTACAGGACACAGAGGTAGGGTGATTCGGCAGAACAGAGGGGAAAGCAAAGCTCACGCTAACATGCAGGTGTGTTTGTCTAAGCGTTAGGGAGTTCACAGAGCCAAGTGATACAAATCCTCACGCTAAGCTCCCTTAGCCATGCACTGAGGATCATGTTACAAAGGGAAATGAACTTTTATCTTACATGGTACTTTATCAGAACACACCTCCTTGTAAGTACGTTCTCACTATGAGGTTTCCAAAGGCCAGGCCAAAACTGGGGCAAAGGTTACTATAGAGCTTTGCTGTGTCAGCAGAAGAGAACCCCAGAGACACTCAATGATTAGCCATGGACCACACACACGGGCTCCTCATTCGTGGGCAACATCTAGGGAGTGTGTCTACAGCAACCTGGGAAGTGGCTCCTAATCTCCTGTTTAAGGATGGACACACTGAAGTTCAGAGAGAGAAAGCAGCTCGCCCACGCTCACGCACTTTGTGGGTGTTGGGTTAGCCTGAACTCCTTCTTTCATTGCAGGTCCAGGACTTCTCCATCCCACCATGTGACGTCACCTGCCCTCTATGCTTCTCCCTGAGAACCTGTTTCATGTTTTCCCTTTCAGAGTTCATTAGCTGACTAAAGGTTGGAGGGTAGGGAGAGAGGGACATCTGATTGATGAGCTCCTTTCTGTTAGCAGCTCTTCAGGGTCTTGATTGCAAGAAAAATTAATAAAAGTATGCTTTGCTTTGTCTTGACAACCTAAACACTTGATTGAGGACTAGTGTAACTATATTTACCTCAAGAAGAAAATGGGCTCGTTTTGAAAGGAATATAACCTGATAATTCCAGTAGCAAATTAAAGGAGTTATGTCTTTGGTGTAGACCCAATTGTATTATTTCTTTTTCTTTTCTTTTCATTTCTTTTTTTTTTTTGGTTGTAGCTATAGGGTCTTATTTCTGGGTTCTCTATTCTGTTTCATTGACCTATGTGTCTACTTTTATATCAGTACCATACTGTTTTGGTTACCATAGCCTTGTAGTATAATTTGAAGTTGGGTAATGTGATGCCTCCAGATTTGTTCTTTTTGTTTAGGATTGCTTTGACTGTTCAGGCTTTTTTTTTTTTTTTTTTTTTTTTTTTTTTTTTTTTTTTTTTTTTTTTTTTTTTTTTTTTTTTTTTTTTTTTTTTTTTTTTTTTTTTTTTTTTTTTTTTTTAATTGCATATGAAATTTAGGATTTTAAAAAATTCTTTGAAAAATGACATTGGTATTTTGATAGCAATTGCATTGAATCTGTAAATTACTTTAGGCAGTACGGACATTTTAATAATACCAATTCTTCTAATCTATGAACATGGGATGTTTTTCCCTTTGTGTCATCTGTGATTTCTTTCATCAGTGTTTTGTAGTTCTCCTTGAACTCCTAGAGTACACACAGAAAACCAAACACTGAGAGCCATTACACACTGGCCGGCAAAAGAGACGTGGCCCTTGTTCTCATGGAGCTTACATTCTGGCACATTTTCCCAGCACAATACCCAATACATAACTATTACCATATTTTGGACTTTTTGTCAGTCTCTTCCAATGGAATAAACTTTGAGGGGAGCTTCTTATGTAACTTCGAATCCCCAGCAGTGTCTCATTCATAGCTGGAGTTCAGTAAGTGTTTAGGGAGTCAATGACAAGGCACAAAAGGAAGTGAAGTGATCAGTAGCCCTAGTCCAAATAAAGGCTAATTCCATTTTGGGGGGTCCTTTCCCCAGAGCAAACAGCAGTGAACTACATTTCCCCAGAGGTGTAAGCTCTTCTTCCCCAAATCCCACCCCACAGTCTCCAGGAAAACAGGAGCCAGGCACATGAATCCTTCTTCAGACTTCAGCAATCCTAAAACGTGGCCTTACAAAGCATCCACAGGCTTAATCCCATTACATAACCTAAATATCCTTCACAATACCGAGAGTAACACACCAAGGCCTAATTACGCTGTAAGTTAGCGGAAAGAAGGGAGACTTACAGATAAATCACAACTCCTTCCATTATGAGGTCTATAAATTTGGTAGGTTGTTTAACCTCTGAGCCTCAATTTTCTCTTTTGAAAATAGAGATAGTTGTATCTACTTTTGAGGGCTATTGAGGAAGCGAAATGAGACAATGTACATAAAATTCATAATTATGACTCAGCAAACGGAAGTTTGCTCTTGCCCCAGTTTCTGGGAGACAGGTGAGTCTGCGAACATATTGGGTAGCACATATGTCCTCTTTCTTTGATATATCTATTTGTCCATCCATACAGCTATCATTTTGTCTATCAATAATTCTATGTATATGTATCTATTTATAATCTCTATCTCTATATATCCATCTATTATCTTACCTATCGATCATTCTGTGTATCTATGTATCTTTCTATCTATAATCTATCCATCTATCTATCTGTTCTTCACACTACATATCTTTCATCCCTCTCTGTATCTACATTTTGCCCCTAGAGCTCCAGAAGGAGTAAAATATGTATTCAGACTTTTTTCAAATAAGTCGTATTGTAACGAGTGCCCTATTTTTCAGTGCCCCATTTAAAAATTTTCCTGCCAGTTTCTTGCTAGGCTCTTAATGTGAAAATACTGACTTTTACCCTCTTTTCCCCTGGGCACTGCCTTGGGCAAGTTTCCCGTATCTAATTATGTGTTTCTTTGGAAATTCCAGAGACCGAGCCTTGAAACCACCCAGATGCCCCACCAGGAGATGACCTCAAGGCCGCAGTTAATCTGTCAATAAACAGCTTTGGGATGGCCCAGCCTAATCACCAGGGGGAAAAATAATTCAAGATAGTCACTGGGACAAGTCATGCTGACCAGCACCTCCTTGCAACTCCTACATTCCCTTCATACCAAATTCCCTTTTTAAACCCCTATCCTCAGCCCAAGACTTCAAAATGGTTTCTTTGAGGCTCAAGCTTTGGCCTGTTTCCCACTGTTAGTTCTGGAATGAAGTCACTTTACTTTCACTACACCTCATCCTTGTTATTGGCTCTTGCAAGTGGTGAGCCGCCGAGCCTGCGCTCTATTACAGTATAATAGCACTCTCCCTCTCTCATTTATTAACTGCTGTAGAGGTTAATGATATTCACTAATCAGTCAACCTGGATCAAACGGTTTTCATCAAAGGTTCAGAGATACAGGGTACATCATAAATGCTCACCTAGCCCAAAGCCCAGCAGATCCCTGGTTCCTGCCCCCACACTCTGCATGCGGTGGGCTTCTTTCATCAGGCCAGGCCTCGGCTGCCACTCACCTGCTGCTCCAAGCACCCTGAACATTTTCTCTTCGTTTGCCTGGACTCCAGCCATGGGATTGGGAGACCCACCATCTCTCTCCAGCTATTATAGCTCTAGTGCAGGGTGTCACTGTTAACACTTGATGAAAATGATCACTTCTCTCCAACATCCTGTATCTTACCTGAACGTGCAGACATTTTGCTGACACTTCTTCAATTCCTTATTTCTGGCATACATGTAAATCTATTTCCTTCTTTTAAAAAGTTACATTCAAACTTGCCAACACTTACTGAGCAGTTTTCATGTCAAGCAATGATGATGACTGGTATGGAACAAGATGCCAAGCAAGTCCAAGCAAGGCGAGAAGGCTGCCACTCTGGGGAAAACCCTGTCTCCCTGCCCAGACAGCTCCTACCTTCCAGGACAACATCTCAATCTGCAGGGTCAGTGGGTTTTGCATCCTAAATGTCTGCATTGCTCTGCTTCAAATTAGGATTACTCTCTCGCCCTTGTCCAAACATTGCTATCTGGAGTATCTGGCAACGTGCTTTTCTTCATTATCATTTCAATATCTTCCTACATAGGTGCTCAAAGCAATCTGGGTATATCTGAAAATATGCCATTCCAGTCAAAGCCTTGGTATAAATAACCAATGTCTGCAATTGTGTCCTGTTATAAAAGGAAACAGATTCTAATTGAACTTACACAAATAACTGTATTGCCATAAATTAAGAATACTTATAAATAATGTCCAGATTCTGAAGAAATTTGGTAAAGTTAAAGACAAATGCTTCAGTTTTGCTCACGAAAGTATACTTTACTAATTTATTGCAAACTATAAATAGCTCAAAAGAAGAAAAAAATTTTCTTAACTCTGGAAAAACAAAAGAATCATCAATGTTTTAAACAAAACAAGAAATAAAAATTATTTCAGTCTTTTATTAATTCTGTCCCATGCAATTAACACAAACTTTTCTGTTTGATATTGGGTTAGCAATCTTCACGAATGCCTTAGCTTTTTATTTTATTTACTTATTTATTATTTAAAAAAATTTTTTTTTCCCACCTACCAACCTGCTGCCAAGCTTTTTATTTTAAATTAGAGTCCTGGAAGTTTTGGGTTTTTGTTTTGTTTTGTTTTTTTGGTCCAACGGTATAATCTCTAAAGTTATCAGAAACCTGTATTTAAGAGAACAAATCGGAGTCCTTTCCATGACTTTTTTTGAAGGAGCAAATTTTGAACTATAGCCAGTCAAAACCTGCTTTTTGAAAAAAATCAAAGTAAAACAGTAATTGTCTGTGGATGACAAGTCCATAGCCATGGTTAAAGACACAATTGACAAGGAAATTTGGCCATTTCTGTGGCATGCAACGATTGATCATAATAATCATAATTATTACTAGTAACATATACCAAGACATATCAGAATTTTAGGAATCTCATACAATTTGGAACATGGCTATTGCCCCTGGCAGGACCTTTAATGACTGTTTTTCTCCTTGTCACTATAGGCTCATGCCTACTAAGCACAATTATAAAATTTATAAAAACAACTGTAACTCAAAAGGCAACAGCCTACATAATGGCCTTATGAGGCTATCCCCCATTAAAGGATGAGGCCCTATAATAGACACATGAGGACAAATGCCTCATGATATATATATAGGGGCATCAAAGGTGGGGAATGAAGTGGAAAATTCCACTAAAGTGGAATTCTTAGGAAATTCCACTACCGGGTTTTTCTCCCTTGCCATCCTTCCCTGGGCCTCCTCCTCCTCCCCTGCGACCTTTCCCCCTGCAGCTGCCGCCCTCATAAATCACCTGTAGCAATTAGTGTACTAGGCTGTAAAGTGGCTTTGGACTCTGCCTCATTAAAGTTAACCCTTTTGTAACCATGCCCCTCCCCCTTAAGCAGAGTGTATAAAAGACTGCAATGCTCTTTGTCTGGTGCTCAGAATTTGGGGAGACCAAATTCCCCTCTGGGCTGATTGCCGGCCGGCATAAAATATAAAACCTGTTTTGCCAAAATATCTGAGTGTGTCTCTCGGTCTATTCTCGGTCAGCCCTGCCATAACAATACCTCATTCTCCCAGTTGATGCATCCACTAAAGTAAATCTTTTCCTCCTTGACAATCTTGTTGTCTCAGTAATTGGCTTTCTATACAGTGAGCAACCCCATTGGTTTGTTAACTAGAAGACACAGAAATCCCTCTAAAATAACCAGCTAAATGTCAAAATGTCACACCTTAGAGGCCAATCTAGCTAGGCTGTTGGCTTTTTAATTTAGTCTGTTTTTCAACAGGACCACCAAACTCAGGGCAGAGCTCACGTTGAATCTCCTGTCCCCAAAAGAGAGAGATGCCAGGGGGCCGAGTCACACAATGCTTTCATGGTGCACTTTGTTACAAAGACATTTCTCTAAGTGTTTAAACCAT
>RJWJ010045967.1:0-11546 GCA_004363605.1 Indri indri | reverse complement strand
ACTGGAGATAAGTGATATCTCATTGTGGTTTTGATTTGCATTTCCCTGATGATTAGAGATGTTGAGCATTTTTTCATATGTTTTTTGGCCATTATTCTGTCTTCTTTTGAAAAGTTTCTGTTCATGTCCTTTGCCCACTTTTTGATAGGGTTGTTTGATTTTTTCTTGCTAATTTTCCTGAGTTCTAAGTAGATTCTAGCTATCAGCCCTTTATCAGATTTGTAGCATGCAAAAACTTTCTCCCATTCTGTAGGTTGTCTGTTTGCTCTTGTGACAATTTCCTTGGCTGTGCAGAAGTTTTTTAATTTGATCAGGTCCCATTTATTCATTTTGGTTGTTGCTGTGATTGCCTTTGGGGTCTTCTTCATAAATTCTTTGCCTAGGCCAATGTCTGGAAGTGTGTTTCCAACTTCTTCCTCTAGAATTCTAATAGTTTCATTCCTTAGGTTTAAATCTGTTACCCAGTGTGAGTTGATTTTTGTGAGAGGTGAAAGGTGTGGATCCTGGTTCAGTCTTCTACATGTGGCTATCCAGTTTTCCCAGCACCATTTATTGAATAAGGATTCTTTTCCCCAGTGTATGTTTTTGTCTGCTTTGTAACTTGAGCCATTCTTAACAGATGGAGTCTTGTCCTCCCATCTTAATCTTCATTCTGCCTGTGAGAGAGTAAATCATCATCTAATCAGTCATGGAGAGGAAGGATCTGAGGCCATGGAATTTTTCCAGCACAGACATCACAGTGTTGCTCCTCATAAAGAGAGTCCACTCTCAGTAAAACCCAGTGATTGCATCTCATTCTCCAGACATTCTGAGTTCTCTGTTGGCTTCTCTGTATCACGGTTCATTATGCTACATGGCCACTGCCTCAGTACACTACACTCCTGCCTTCTGGAGCTGTCTTTTGCTGTGCTGAAAGATTTACAAAACTCTTTGGCTTTTGTTTTCTCCCCTGGAAGAAAGACAGTAAATCTGGTCCTAACATTTCACAAAAAAAGTCTTTCCTTCATTATGTTACAAATTTATACTTGAATCTCAGCTGAGAGAAAACAGCATGGTATAACCCTCAGGGTATGAACGATTTACCTAAGCTACTTAATAGCTGTGTGACCTTAACCTCTGTATGCCTCATTTTCCCATATGTAAACTGGAGAAAGCAATAATATCTCCAGTGTGTGGTTATGGTGAGCATTAAATAAATTAATACATGTAGAGTTTAAACAGTGCCTGACACACAGGAAATGATATGTAAGTGTGTGCTCTTGTTATTGCTTCCTGTATTTTCCCCTTTCATTGTTTCCTCTACTTTGTATCCTCCTTTTACATGCTCACGCTCATGCACACAAACACATGCACACATCCCCCAACCGAAGTTAAATTCTTAGCTTGTCATTTTAATGGGAATTTGGTGCTTAACTGCTTTATGCCACTTTGGTAATTTGTGTTTGTTATAAACCAAGTAAAAATTAACCTATTATCACAAATTTCAGTCCAGGATTTAGAGGCAAGCCTAAAGGAGTTATTTTAAAGTTAGTCTGATTAATGTAATGTTAAAGGTAGCCCTCTTTTTTTTAGTACAAATGGAGGGAAAGAAGGAAGGAAGGAAGGCAGACAACTCTAAGGAAAATCATGAAACTACATCAAAATTCACTGTAAAACAATCCCATTTCATATCTTGCTAAACTCCACAGCAAATGACATTTGCTACAGTAAGAAAAACAGATGGTGAAAGGAGAGAGAAAAATAAAACTCTTTGAAAACTGAGAATGAAAGTGCCACTGCTAACATATTGGGTCCCTCTGACGTGTTCTTATATCAAGTTATAGCCTCCAAGACAGGCATTCTCTTTCTTGTACTCATGCCTTCCAGCTTGAAATAGTTTCATGGAGCTTCTAAAGAAGTGAGTGGTGTTTTGGATGTGTGTTTGTGCACGGTTACATGTAAGTTTGTGAGTGGGGCCAGGACGCAGAACACTGGGGGTCATTCACACCCATGAGACAGGCAACCCTGACCCGGGACACTTTGCCAGCAGCGCGGTGACTCATCTTCCTCTCGGGCTCAAGTACATCAAGTCCTCTGTTTTGCTCTTAGTTCACATTTGTCCTCTTTAAACCAATGAGTCATAAGTTGGAAATATGTATGAAATAAGCAAGAAGAATATGTCACTGAGTTATTTCTGGTGGTTCAATATACACATCCTAGGACACCATGCATTTGAAATGCAAATTTTTAAATATGAGAGGTTTATACAAAGCAGATACAGTTGGTTCTGTAAGAAAAAAGAAAATCAGGTGCAAGAAGAAATGGATCCTGGTAAAACAATTAAGTTTAGATGAAGGGGATAAAATATTTCTTCCTGCTCTCAAAAGGACAATTTTCTTCAGAGGAAATTGCATAAATTCTTGGTCACTCAAATTAGCAGAGAACTATTCTTGGCAAAGTTTAGTGGTGGGAAACAAATGACATTTGGCCTGTTGTAAAGCTGTCCCACTTCTCTATAGTAAATATCTTCATACCTTAATGCAAACAAAATTCTTCTATTCATACCTTCCCAGGCAAACCTCAATCACCTGAGAAATCAGGGGATGATTTCTTCTCATTGAGAAGTTTTATCACGAAAAAATAGAAACCTGAAAGCAGTCACATACAATGCCTGGCCTGATGATTACCACAGCAGGACTTTTTCATTTGTTCATTTATTTCAGCAATTACCTGTTGGGTGCCTACCATGTGCCAGGCATTAAATACCTGAGACAGTGAGCAAACAGCAGTGCATAGGATGACACTGCTTATTTCCTTGTGCAGTAGTGGGGCAAGATGGGCATTTATTTTATGGGGCAAGACAGGCATTTAGAAAATAGCAATAGAAATAATGTCCATGATGATTAGGGGTGTAAAGAGCAGCAGAGATGGGGGGCCTTGCTTGTCCTGGTTTCAGGGGGGATGTGTGATGAAGACCTGAAGATTTGAAAATTAGCTGAAACCCGAGAAATTGAAGGATGAGACGGAGTTGACAATAATATTCCAATCAAAGCACATATCGTTGTGAGGCTCTGAGGCTGGAAAGGCAGTGAGGTTTCTGAGAAACTGGCTTGTGAGGCTGGGGAAGGGCAGAGGTCAAATGGGGAAGATGTTCTAAGCCATGCTGAGAACAGTGGACTTTCTCCAAAAAGTAATTACAAATCACTGGAAACTGGGAGAGACATGATCACATGTGCATTTTTAAAGATAACTCGCTTTTCTGGAATGAATTTGGTGAGGAGAAAGGCCGAAGTCAAAGAAAATGTCCAGGGGCCACTGAGGTTCTCTAATATCTTGATCCAATATAATGGCTACCAGGGGAAAGGAAATGTTGACATCCTCTCAGTACCACATAAACGCTTATAATGTAACTAGCTTAACTTTAACTAGTTTTCCTGCTTTTTTGGTTCCCTCTTCCCCACTATTTTAGATATTAATAGTTAACCTCACAATGGAATTTATAGTTGAAAGACTCTCTGGTCAGGGTCACGGCAGAACAAGAGGAGGAAGTACTGTTACCCAAAGAGAGTAATCTGGGCTAATGCAATAACTGATAAGATTTGGGTTGTCTCTCTCTTGGTAGGCAGTGAGTATTTCCTCATTTTCATATGGGATAATTTTATTATGATACATTTTGCTGTCCAGTGTCTGAACTTTTCCACACATTTGGGGAATTTCACAACTTACAAATCTTGATGGGAGGCATATCTCACTACAGAAGCAAAAGATGCCATATACTCATTATCGCAGACTTTCTTGCCACAAAGGTATGAACACATTTCCAAGGCAGGATCAATCAGATATACCTATCCTGTATTATAATGAAGAATTAATGACAAAAAGAAAGGATAGGTGAAAATGCGCTCTGCTGCTGGTTGTGGTGGCATCCGTATCTGCTTTTGGGGACAATAGAGCCTCTAAGGCCAGCAGCCAAATTCAGGGATCCACAGCAGCAGCAGAGGTGGGACATGCATCAAGGTGTAATTCTCAGCAGTGGTAGCAATTGTATTTTTCCCAGACCAGTTATATGATGTGGTTTTGGTTGTGGTTCCTGCTGCCTCAAAATCTAAACCTCTTTGTTCTGCCTTTCCCGGTAATTCCGGGATTTGCAATATCCTTTCAATTAATTTCTTTCCTTGATTTGTACCTGGCCTTTAAACTATAACCCTTCATTCCCTTACTCACTTACTGATATAATAATTGCTCTTCAGTAACAAAGGATAAGCAAATGAATTTTAAGAGGTGTGTGTCAAAATATGGGGCATGACAGTGGCCTGGACAGGGCTGTAGGACAATCAGGTTATCACTGAACACAGACAAAGTCTGCAAGATAGAAACAGAATCAAGAGCATACATGGATTGTTCCGATTCTCTTGTTCTTTCTCTCTCTTCCAGAGGAAAACATTCCGTTTGTGCAATTCAGAGGTAAGTGGAAGGGGTTTTGCTAAAGAGGTGATACTGAATTTCTTGGTATAATTTACGTAGGCTTCTAAGCAATTAGTTAATGGGGCATATTTGTACCTAACCTAATCAAGCTAGAAATACTGCCAAAAGCCTATCAAGAAATGAGCTTTTTAAAAGAAACCACAGATGATTAATATTTTTGGAATGTCACACCATGAAAGACATCTAATTCTTGGGCCTCTCCATGTGACGTATGGGCATTAAGGATTTCATAGAAATTCACTTTGAAGAAATTCTTGATTATTCTCTAAAGATAAAAATTCAAATATTCAAATAGAGTAGCAGTGAAGAAATGAAGGATATCAACCATTCTCTTCCTGAATGACCAAATTTCTTTAGGCTGAAAAGGTCAGTGGCGGGTGGGGAAAATGGTGTTCAATTATATTGCTCCCATTAAGTTTATTCTCATTATCCTGAAACTTGACAATACTGACAGGTTTTACCACAGCCTTTTGGAATGTGGACCCTGCATCACCCATCTTCAAGCATCCTTTAAGTCTTTAAATTATGAACAATATTAAAATGTTACACAACCCTTTTCCCTGCCAATCTCTACCACTTCTATCCACTGAAGGGCAACTTGATAGTTGATGCTGAAGTTATTAGTGATCATATTTCTGTTTGAGGTCTAGCCATAAAGTAGGCAACTTTCTGGACGGCCCTTGTAAAGCAGCTAGTCCAAAACTGGTATCAACTTCCTATACAACCTGGGTGGTGTATAATAAAATTGACATAATTGGCTCCAAAAGCTCTTCTTTCACATAAATCATTGTTATGCCTGCATCTTTGTGTAGACACAAATCTCCACCACACAAGATTTAACACCATGCTCATTAAGCAGTTTAACAAACTGGAAAACAGTCTCCCTATGTGGTTGGTTGATTTAGTTCATTATTGTATATTTCAAATAATTTGTTTCTTTATGTGACCCATATCTTCATTCAGAAATCTCAGTTTTTATTGTTTTTTTTTGTTTTATCACTTCTTTAAATTTATAAAAACACATCCTTTTCCCCAAATACACATGTGCTATTACAGACCTTTGAGTAGGGATTTGACTCCAAACTTCAAGACAGTAAGTGTGATTCTTTCAGCTGACATCTCCATGATATTTGTGCCAACAGGCGAGCTCCTACTCACACTGCTGACATAGAACTGGGCCATTGCACCACCTGCCAGAATCCACAGGCGACCTCAGAAGGGATGCTAGCCAAAGGCAACACGGGAACAGCAATGAGGGGAGAAGACTTAATGTTACCACAAACCAAAGTGGAGAAGACCAAAAGTGCATAATTCCAGGCTTCAAATCCCACATATTCCTCACACTATTCTCTTGCGTTATAATAAAAAGATCTATCAGCCAGCTGAGTATGCTCATCCACCACAAGTCCAGCCTAGCCTGATAATTCTGCAAGGATTACTGCAAAGAGATTGAGATCCCAGGCAGCCGCAAATATGACCTTGCATTGTGGATAGTTTTCATCTTCCCACTCTCTTCTTAGCAGGGTGGCCTCTAAAAGGATTTGGCAATATGCCATGACTAAATTCTGGCTCTTTAAAGGAAGCCTTTTACTCTTTGCAACCAAATCTATTTAATTTTATCCTAAACTAGAATGTTTCTGACATTCCATCAGTTTTAGCTCCAATGCCTACTCAGTGTCACAGGCATTCATGAGCTCTACATTGACCTCACAGTATTATTAGCATCAAGAGCATGGTTGACATCATTGGGACTCAAGAGAGAACAGAGGTAAATTGAGAGTGAAACGTACTGAATTTAGTGGGGCGCCCCTGATAGAAGAAATGTGTACAGGGGTAAGAGCTCTAACATACTAATTCTGTATCTAACACTCTTATCCTAGGTGATACTCATCCAGTTCCATGACTTCAAATATCATCTGACAATAGCCAAATGTATATTTCCGGCATGGATTTCTCCATTAAATTCCAGAAACATATACTTACTTATTCGACAAATACACTTGGATATCTAAAGGTAAGTGCAACTTAAAATGAGAAAAAACAAATATTTGATTACCTTAACACCTTCCTCCTACCTGCTCATCCCCCCATCACCTTCATCTCAGTTAATGGCAGCTCCATTCTACCAGTCACTCAGGCCCAAAATTTAAAGTCATCATCTTCAAATTATAACCTGCAACTTCCCCCTTCTTTCAGAAACTTGCCTGACCCCTACATAAAATAACCTCCCTACCCTCTCATCATGCTTTATTTTTCTTCATCCCACTTATCTCCATTTTTTTGCCTATGTGTGTATTTTCAGTTGACTCCCACTAGATTGTATTTCATGTAAACAAATTATTCTTATTTGGTTCACTGCTACATTCCAACTCTTATTATTAAATGTCCATTCATAATAAACTCTTATTCTATACTTCTTAAACAAATAAGTGAAAGAATGAAGAAGAGATCCAAAAAGGAATCCCTGAAGGAACCATGATATTTGGGGATTTAGGAAATAAAATTGAGAGAAGAATTCTGAGGAGTCTTCAAAGAGGAGACAAGTAAACCAGAAGATCGGATATCACTAAAGAGAAAAGAAGCACCTATTTTAAGCTAGAGAAAGCGGTTAACACTGTGCAATGTTACAGTGCTACACAGCAGTGGCCAGTGATGTGTGAGGATGACAGAGGGTGGTAAAGAATCAGGGTCAAATGAGGAAAGGGTTTCAAAAAGCAGTTCCAGTGGAATGTTGGAAATAAGCATCTGACTACAACAGGCACAAGAAAATGCAAGGGAAGAGGGAAAGGAAATAATGAGTACAGAAAAATCTTTGGGGAAAATTTTCTGCAAATAGGAACAGAAATGCCCCAATAGAAGTGAGATATGGAGATACTTGGGGTATTTTCCTTTTCAGACAGAAGATATTATACTATCTTTGCATGTGGGTGAGAATAGTCTTATAAATAAGGAAAACTGAGTATGCAGGAAAAAGAGAGAAAAATAGAAATAATATCTGGGTATTGCATTCCATTTCCCCTTGCCCACTCAAAGACATCATTCCTATCCTTCTTCCATTTCTGAAGACAATGCTTTTTTAATTCCCTATGAATTAGAAAATAATACCACCCAAACTTGCCATCTTTCTTTTAACCAGCCTTTTCTCCTTTTCCAATTGAACAATTATAAATCCTTCCCATTTGCAACCAGGATTATGCATACAGGATGTGCATAATCAGTGTATAACCCAGTTTATACACTAAGATATGCTAAGATCAATGCATAACTTAGTTATACATATACACTAAGCATATGCTAAACATGCTGATATTTTCTATTACATTTCATTGTGAAGCAATGCTGTTTATAACAGCTTCATTTACTTAAGTTGTGCTAAAACGTCGTGATTGAAAAACACTAATCTAAGGTCTGACTGTGGAAAGCACACGGCTGATGTGGAGTAAAAGACAAGATCTTTAAAAATGAGGTGGTCCAAGATTTGAGAGAACAGAATAGTGAAAATACACCCAGTAGAAGTATCTTGAAATCACCAAGAGTTTGACAGGATTAGTGTTAACATAGAGAAGCAATGAAACAAGTGCTAAATCTTAAAGAATTAAAGTGATGTGGTCCGAATGTCTCTGGATGACTCATGGATGAGTCATGATGGGTGGCTGTACCTATTTGTCTTGGCTTCATTGAAGTTGGGCATTCTTACTTTAAGTACCTACCCTGGGTGATCTCAACAGGTCCTCCCACTTTAATCATCAATTGTGTATTACTATCTCACAAAAATATATCCCAGTGGTGCTCTGTCCTCTGAACCCCAGACTCAGATAACCACGTACCTGCATAACATCTTCACTGAATCTTCATAAGCCCAGGAATTAAATACATACAAAATTAAAAGAATGTCTCATTTCTTTCTATTTCTTGGGAAAGAAATATCAATGCCAACCTTAATTTCCCTATCTCTCTCATCCCACACATGTATAAATCAAATCCCTGTTGATTCTAGTTATTATATATTCTCAGATCTGCCCATTTCTTCACACTCTTCTGTCACAACTCTACTTCTGCAGGCCATCACTTCTTGGCTGGGTCTGTGCAACAGCATCCTAATTAGTACCCTTGCCTTCTTTCCTCTCCCTGGTTTCCACACAGAGATTGATTAGACAGAAAATGACTGGAAGAAAACCTATTGGAGAGTTCTTTTTATTATTCTTATCTCTGTTGCCCAATTTTTCAGTATTTCCAACATGAGAGAAATGGCCCATTTTGTGGAGCCTGAGGGAAGGCAGATTCTAGTTCCCACCACAGCAACTGAAGGAGAACAGATTTTTCCCACTCCTCTAGTACCCAAGGCAGGAGCATAACATTTAGCTTTGGCCAATTTGATACTCGCACTGAGGACTTTGAATCTAGAATATATAATGCGAAAGGACCTTTAGTGGTGGCACCCAACAATAGCACTGTCCAGGGGCTGGAGCGTCAGCAGAGCCAGAGGTTAGGAATAGTACATTTTTTAGCAGCACTAGTGATGGTGTCCTAAAGAGATTGTTGGGACATATCACCTTGACTGTGGCCCCAGTTAACTAGACCTTATTGGTTCTCACACATTTTCTGAATCTGGCTCTTCAACTATCTTGTTGATTCTATAAATATTCCTAAACCTGGTTTAAAAAAAAAAATATGTATCTTCTGCTTGAGCTAGCCAAAATCGTGTTCTATTGCTCACAATGCAAATTCTGATTTACATAGACTAGGCAAGAGGTTGTTGTAATAATTTAGGATAAAGAAGGATAGTAGCCTGTTTTAAAAACAGGGGCAGCATGGCAGAACAGAGGGGAAAGAGTTGAATTTATTATGTATTGGGATAAAGAGAAGAAAGAGTCCCAGATGAGGGTGTTTAGCCTGAGTCAATGAAGTGATTGTCAGAACTTCCAAACACAAGAATAGAGAAATGATAATATAATAATAAAGAAGTCAGGCAGATGGCAGGGGCTGGGGGAGATTTGTGGTGGTAGGTGCAACTACCATTTTATAAAAGTTAAGCCTGAGACTTGAAGATAATGTTATGGGAGACATAGAGTAGACAGACAGATGAATCTGTGGGAAATGTCAAGGATAAAGATAGAGAATTGGAGTCATCAGGAACTGAAATCATGAGAGGAAATGAGATCACTCTGGAAGAGTTCACAGCGTGAGAACAGTGGGTCGAGGATGGACATCTGGAGAATACTGTGATTTAAAAGATGAGCTTTGGAAGACAAGCCTGGAAAATAAATCACTTCATGCTGGACCACAGTTTCTTTCTTGAGAAGATCGTTTGAATTTAATTATTCTATCTAGTTTCCTTAGACATAATACCACTTGAAAATCATTTTCTTGTCTTTGGAAGCTCTTTCCAAAACAATGATTTTGAGTAATTTATTATCTATCTCAAGTTTCTAACCCAAGATTCATAGTCTTTTCTGAAAATCTCTACCTTTAAGGTATGAAAAATAACAAATCCTTCTGCATTTTAGGCAGTTCTTTCAGAGGGAAAATCTTTAAGGGTAACACAGTGAAGAGACTTGCCTGTCAGTAGTACTTCACATAGATCCCTAAGTGCAGAGTTCCTCCATTTTCCCCCAGGACCACCCTGAGTTTATGGGTTCTAAGGAAGTAAAGCCCTATTTTAGCCATCCAGTTATTATCTGCTTGATCCACATGAGATTCTCCAAGTTACTCTCAGGCTTTTTTTCCCCTTTAATTTCATTTTTAACTGACACATAATAATTGTACATGTTTATGAGGTACAAAGTAATATTTTGATACATGTATGCAATGTATAATGATCAAATCAGAGTAATTAACATATCTATCACCTCAAATATTTATCATTTATTTGTATTGAGAAACTCAACATCCACTCTTCTAGCCATGTGGCAATATTCAATAAATTATTGTTAACTATACTCACCCTACAGTGCTATAGAGCACTAGACTTATTTCTATCTAGCTGTAATATGTATCCATTAATGAACCTCTCCCTATTTTCTCCTCCTCCCTACCCTTCTTGGCCAGTAATAACCAGAATTCTACTCTCTGTTTCTATGAGCTCAACTTTGTTAGCTCCTACATGTTGTGAAAACACATAGTATTTCTCTTTCTGTGACTGACTTATATCACCTAACATAATGTCTTCCAGTCTCATGCATGTTGTCACAAATGACAAGATTTCTTTCTTTTTTTATGGCCAAATAATATTTCATTGTGTATATATACCACATTTTCTTTATCCATTCATTTGCTGATAGGTACTTAGGTTGATTCCATATCTTGGCTATTGTGAACAGTGCTGCAATAAACATGGAAGTGCAGAAAGCTGATTCCTTTTCTTTTGGATAAATACCCAGTAATGGGATTGCTGGATCATATGCTATTCTATTTTAAGTTTTTTGAGGAAACTCCATACTGTTTTCCATAATGGCTATACTAGTTACATTCTTACCAATAGTTTATAAAAGTTCTCTTTTCTCCACATCCTCACCAGCATTTGGGGAGGGGAGTTGTCTCTTTTATTTATTTTTTTTTCTTTTTGGTAATAACCATTCTAACCGGGGTGAGATGATAATCTCCTTGTGGTTTTGATTTGCAGTTCCTTGAAGATTAGTGATGTTGAACATTTTTTCATATACTTCTTGGCCATTTGTATCTCTTCTATTGAGAAATGTCCATTCAGATCCTTTGCCCATTTTAATAGGATTATTACTATTACTATTATTTGCTATTGAGTTACTTGAATTCCTCGTATATTCTGGATATTAGTCTCTTCTTGAAAATATAGTTTGTGAATATTTTCTTCCATTCTACAGGTTGTATTTTTGTTCTGTTGATCTTTTCCTTTGTTATGCAGAAGCTCTATAGTTTGATATAGTCCCATTTGTCTATTTTGGTTTTCTTGTCTGTGCTTTTGAAATCTTACCCATAAAATATTTTTCAAGAACAATGTTCTGAAGCATTTCTCTTGTTTTTTTCTATTACTTTTATAATTTGGGGTCTGACATGTAAATCTTTAATCCATTTTGAGTTGATTTTTTTATTCGATGAGAAATAGG
>RJWJ010045966.1:0-11558 GCA_004363605.1 Indri indri | reverse complement strand
TAAAAATAGCGAAGAGGGATAAGAAATAAACCACACTAGAAACGCACATCCCAGTCCAACAGTTCAGGCACTATTTCGAGAAGCCAAGTAAAAATAAAGTTCCGCGTCTTCCTCAGCGACAGAAGGGTTCCTCAAGGTGGCACGACTGCAGATTCCACACCGACCCGGCCACCCAGCGTCTTCCCGCGGCCCAAACTCCCGCCAACCGCCGGGCCATCCAGGCCACTTGACCACCTCGCAACCACAAAGATGTTTACAAGGTTACCTCCAGGCAGAACTACTGAAATTCTGACACCAAAAAAGTACAATTTACCAAAAAGAGTTATTACTAGGTATTCATGGGTCCCTTCCCTACTCGCTGAAACCTCCCACAAAAAGGGCAACAAAACACCAGAGAGGGTTTTCCCTATTTTATTAGACTCGGGCAAACAGCTGTATTTAAAAATTCCTGTTCAAGGCCGGATGCCAGAGCGGTGGCACCCGGCTCCCGAGCGGCAGAGGGAGCACAGACACCCCGCAGCCGGCGCGGGAGCCCTCTCACGGGGCTCGCCAGCATCGCCGCCACTCGCCAAGGGCCGGAGTCGCGAAGCCGCATCCCCACAGCCAAGTCTACCTGGCCAACAAAGGCGGCACCTGCCGCTCGCAGGTGGGAAGCCCGGGAGCAGAGGCCCTGCCGCCGCACGAGAGTGCGGGGTCGGCGCGAGGCCGCCCCCAAAGGGAACAGAGCTGCGGACCCAGGCGGGGCCGCAAGGCGCACGGCAGAGGTTCGCGTTGTCCCGGGGGAGAGACGGCGGGCGCCCGGGCAGCGCGGGGTCCTCGGAGGATGTGGCGGCGGCGCCGCGGGCGGGATGGGGGCTGGGGCGGCTGGGCGCCCCGCAGCCCCGACGCCTTTCATTTGGCCTCTGCGGCGGCGGAGGCAGCCCGAGCTCCAGCGCTAAGCACTGCGCCAAGCGGGGGCGGGCGGGGGAGGGCGCGCCAGACCCGCCGCAGCGTCGGACCCCCCCCGCGCTGCGCCCCTAGCCCGCCCCGCCGCGGACCCCGCTGCCCGCCCTCAGGCCGCGCTCCCTCGGCCGGCGAAGGAGACGGCGCTCCGGCGCTCGCCCGATCCCCACCTCGACATAGCCGGCCAGTGCCGCGACGGGCGCCGTGAGCCCGACCAGCAGCAGAACAAGGAGCCGGCCCGTGGCTGCGGCGGCCGCGGTCCCGGTGGCCGCCATCCCTTCCCGGGTCGCTCTAGCGCACGGCTCTCAAGCTCACACACAGACTTATCGCTTTTCCACCGCGACCCAGAAGCATCTGAAGCCCGTTCGCCGCCGCCCCGGGGGTTTTACACCAACCGGAACTGACTTCACAAAACCACGCCCTCCTTCTGCGGCGTCCAGTACCCGCCCGCAGAACCTCCCCAAGACACCGCCTCCTGTTCAGCCCAGACCCAATCAGGGGCTGGAAAAGCCTGCTCCTCCCGCCCAGTCCAGCCGCGCGCCCCCGCCCGCCCCGCCCCCGGCCCCGCCCCCGCACTGGATCCCCGAGCCGCGAGGCGCTGGGGCGTGCCGGGGGCGTGCGGGGGAAGGCGGCTCTGCAGCTGCGGGAGGTAGCTGTGGCTTCGGCCTCCGGCCTGGTTATGTGTCCGCGCTGCGCTCTCCGTCACCCTGGAGCCTCGTAACAAGGGCACGCCCGGCTCCTCCGCCCCTGCTGGGTATTTTTCAGATTCCTTTGGGTACCGCCCTCTTTTTGGTTCTGGAAATGGTTTTATTAAAAACAGGATGAATTGTTAGGAGTGCCAGGACGGTTGGCCAAGAGCCGTCCCCAGAGGCGGGGGAGGGACGAAATGAGGCAGCCGTCTTCCTACCCCGACCCCTGCGCAGGGCGCGCCCCTCTCGCGCTGCTCCTGCCAGCCGGCTGCGCCCCTTCATCGCCTCTAAACCCGGCAGTGTTTCCACACTGTTGACCTCCGGTCCTTAGGCCTGGTCCTCACCCTCCTTCCGCAGCGGCCGCTCACGTCAGGTGTAGCTGCTTCCCGCGGAGACCACGGGTGCGAGGACCACGCTGACCTTAAAACCCAGGCCCCCTTCCTCGTGTGTTGTAGGAAAAAAATCTCGTTTCTTTCTTCTTCAGTTTCAGAGCACCAGCAAGAGACCTGCTTCTCTCTGCCATCCTGCTCCACTGCATTTCCACTTCACTGGAGAAACGTTCTGCTGCCCCATTTCACAATTGGCACGGCCTCACCACCGCGACGGCTTTGTTTCCTTTCAGTAGGCTGTGATTTATGTACCACCGCGGGGATCTGGACCAGTCCCTTCAGGTTCAACTAAATAAGAGAACAGGGTCCCTACCCCCAGGAAACTGACAATAGAAAGGAAGAGATAGTGTTCGTATAGTGGACAGAGTGGGAGAGTGAGAAAAACCTTGGATTTCCCAGCCTTGTTCGGCACAACTCCCCTACATGCCCAGTTCCCTGGGGTTAAACTGGCTCTGCCCATTCCCCAAGGACAACAGGCTGTTTCTGAATATGACACTTCCTTCCCTCTCCCCTAGTTGTTTCCATGCTTGTCTTACACCACTGACAAGACTTGAGTGAGTCATGCTGCAGTGTCCCTCACAGTGGAAGCCTCAACAAATGTTTGCCCAGTGTTACTAACTCAATTATCTTGGGTGCTGGTCCTTGTTCTGGAACTGGCATGAAATTAGCTCTTGCTATGGACTGAATTTTGCCCCTCCCCCCAAATTCATATGCTGAACCCCTAACCCCCAACGTGATGGTATTTGTAAACGGGCCTTTGGGAAGTAATTAAGTTTAGATGAGGTCATGGGTTGGGAGGGTCATGAAGGGGATTAGTGCCCTTATCAGGAGAGACACCAGAGAGCTTGCTGCTCTCATTCTCTCTCCCCCCGCCCATACACACACACAGACACAGACACACACGGACACACAG
The DNA here is from genome assembly GCA_004363605.1 of Indri indri. Lineage (NCBI taxonomy): Eukaryota > Metazoa > Chordata > Mammalia > Primates > Indriidae > Indri > Indri indri. Next base: position 8,625 of record RJWJ010045966.1, on the reverse strand, counting down.
ACACACACACACACACAGCAAGAAGGTAGCCATCTGCAAATCAGGAAAAAAGCCATCACCATGGAACCAAATCAGCACCTCCATCTTGAATGTCCCAGCCTTCAGAACTGTGAGAAATAATTCCTGTTGTTTAAGACTCCCAGTATGTGGTATTTTGTTACAGCAGCCCAAGCGGACTGTGTAATGATGAGCAAGTCGCTTCATCACTTTCTTGTTCTGTCTAGTGTGAATATTAAAACCTGTCTCCACCAATTTCTGTGATTGAGTGAAAAATGAACATGCAATAGTGAAAAACATGAAGAGACTGAAATATAAGGAGCAGAAGGAGGGTAAAGCAACATATTACCAAGTACAAGTTGATATGAAAATGTGTATGGAAATAGTGTCAAGTAACTGCATAATCTCAGTTCTGTTACGGGCCCTAGGTGAGTCATGTAGCCCCCCCTGGGACCTATTTGCTCACCTACAAAACCAGAGGCTTGAACTCAGGGATCTGTAGATTTCTAAGAATCTAAATGCTCAGAGAAAAACAAATGAAATATCTTAGTTGAGAACAGTGGTGTCAATATTCATGCTTTAGGGACTATATATTCAAGACTGAGCTCTAATGTCATGGGATGGGACAAGGAAATATAGGGAAATTATTTAAGGGGTCTTCAATCTAAAATTAGGTCCTGAAGAAACTTTATTTGCATTTTCAGGTCATCCAAGGATCATTACCAAGAGTTACTTGCCCCATTTATCAGTATTTTAGACTTTAAAATGTTACTCTCTTTTTATTAAATAACACTGACAGACTGGGCTCAGTGGCTCATACCTGTAACCCCAGCACTTTGAGAGGCTAAGGTAGGAGGATTGCTTGAGCCCCGAAGTTCAGGACCAGCCTGGACAATATATCGAGACCCCTCATCTATGAAAAATTTAAAAATTAGCCAGATGTGGTGGTGTGCACCTATAGTCCTAGCTACTTGGGAGGCTGAGGCAGGAGGATCGCTTCAGCCCAGGAGTTTGAGGTTACAGTGAGCTATTATCATGCTGCTGTAGTTCAGCCTGGGTGACAGAGTGAGACCCTCTCTCTAAATAAATAAATAAATAACACTGACAGGAGCATACGTAGTCTTGCAATTCTCAAACGATAATTTTTCATCCCAAATACACTCATGTCAGCGACCAAGGTTTAAGAGTACTATGTTTTTATTTTATCTTTTGTGCACAAAAGTAAAAGTTCCTAAAATAACCTCCTGGTTTTTTCTACCTTCTTAAGAATCAGACTTTCTCCTAAAATAATTCTCTTCCATGTACACTTAAGATATGTGCATTTCCTTGTTAGGAAAAAAGCAATGTTTTGTTCCCACAAGTATGCTTACATGAGCAGCACCCTCTCATTCATTTGATGTTTATTTATCCAACACCTATTCAGGGTGAAGTGACCTGGACTAGGATAGATGCTCCCAAATCAGGATGCTTTTCAGAATCAACTAAGTTTATTTTAAAAAGGCAAATTCCTAAGCCCCAACTGAAGAAATTCTAAATCTCTATGGCTAGGGTGACCCAAGGAAAGTTGTGTGTGTGTGTGTATATATATATATATATATATATATATTTAAAGCTCTCTAGGGAATTCTAATCCACTAGTACTTATGAGAACCACTGCTCTCAAGCAGTGGTTGCTCAATTCTTGAATATTGGTTCAGGAAAAAAAAATTTAATTGGTGTCAGTAATTTAAAATTACCAGTTCTTTTTAGTTTTCTAAATAAAAGCATTAAATTAAAACATGATTGTATTATCACCACCATTTCTTTATTTTTTTGAGACAGAGTCTCACTTTCTGCCCCAACTAGAGTGCCATGGCGTCAGCCTAGCTCACAGCAACCTCAAACTCCTGGGCTCAAGGGATCCTCCTGCCTCAGCATCCCGAGTAGCTGGGACTACAGGTGTGTGCCACCACACCCAGCTAATTTTTTCTATTTTTGGTAGAAGTGAGGGGGTCTTCCTCTTGCTCAGGCTAGTCCTGAAGTCCTATCCTCAAGCAATCCTCCTGCATTGGTCTTCCAGAGTGCTAGGATTACAGGCATGAGCCACTGCACCCAACTACCACCAATTCTTTAAAGAAAGAACATTTAACAAGAAAAAAAGTCAGAATGGTCGTAACTTTTAAATTTAAAAATTGGGTAAATGTAATCTTTTGACAACTCACTACATTGCCCTTGTTTTTCTCATTACAAATTAAAGTGGTGAATACTTGGTAATTGAATGGTCCTTGTTTAATACAGGTGTTGGAACCATTGCGGTATGGGAAATAAGTATGAATCAGTTATGTGCCTTGGCCTGTGACTGGTAGCCTTTAAATATCTCCTTCCTTCTACCTAGATTTCCTTTCCCTCCTCATCTACGGTGGACTCTGTATTTAAAGACTTGGTTCAAGTATCACCTGCTCATGGAAGTTCTCTACTCTTCCCCCTCTTCTTCAAGACTGAGTTTGGTGCACCTTCCTTGTGTTCCCCGAAACATTTTGTACACACCTCTGTCATACAGTTTGTAAACCAAGTATTAGTCCTTTATTTTCTTTACTGTTTCCTTAATTATACCATGAGTCCCCAGAGGGGAGGAACCATGTCTTGTTCTTGTTCATTTCTGTACCTCCACAATCTAGCATAGTGGTTGTGTACTTAATAGGCATTCAAAAAGTAATTGATGAATGAACACAGAAGTAAATGAGCTTTACAATCTGGCAGAGGGGGGTAAAACTTGTATATGCATAAATACAGTACTAGGTGGACAGTCGTAAATGGCTGAAGAGGAGAACTGAAGTTTTTTAGGAAGTGCAGAGGGAGAAGAAGTCGGTTGTATTTGTGTAAGGACATCGAGCAAGGATCATAGAGGAGATGATATCTGAGATTTTCTGGAAATATATACAGGATGTAAATATGCAGTGTCAGGAGAGCAAGAAGCGTGGAAGGAACATCAGCAAAGGCATAGCATGAGAATAAATATGAGGCATGCAAGAGAACATGTGAGTAGTATTTCACTTAATTGGAACACAGGGTCTGGAATACATCGTTAAGGTAGGATGATTGGTGTGTTTACGTAAAAGATACCGAGGAGCCATAGACATCTTTGGACAAGAACATAGTTAGAGTTGGCTGTCAGGCAAAAATGAGTGTTATAGCTACATGAAGAATGAAGTGGAGCCTGAAGGCAAGGGTACAGCTAGGAGCTCACTGTGATCTTGGGGAAAGAGTAAATATGGGCAGAACTAAGAGATGTGGTGGGCTTGGAAAGGAGACAGGTGCAAAAGGTAAAACTATGGTCTTGGCCAGTCACTGGCCCAGGGAGTCAGTGGAGTAGAGTGGAGGAGAAGGGGAAAGGAATGAAAAGAGCCTCAAGTGTCCAAACATGGTGCCTGAAAGAATATGGTGATGATGCCATTGGCAGAAATGGGGAAAACGAGATTATGGAGATGGGAGGAAGGTGGAGATGTGAAATGCCAGCAAAATCTCCTGCACAAGATGTGTAGGAGTTACTTGGGGGGAAAGCTCAGAGGGAGGTTGGAATCAGAATTGGAGTTTGGGGAGTTGCCTACCCAAAGTTTATTAGTTAAATTCATGAGATAGCCAGTGGGGACTGCAAAAAGAAAGATAGGAAAAAACCCAGAAGCATATATTAATTTTCTATTCAACCAATTCTTACCATCACAACATAGAGTCAAAAACTAGAAAGGGCTAAACAGGGTGAGAACTAAGAAAGGACCACTGGACTTAGAGATCATTGAACTTGGTCATTGGTCATTTCTTGATAAGGGTAAAAGCTGCTTGTAGGAGGTAAAGGTTTAAGTGGCTCAGAGGAAGGAGGGCTAACAAGTACAGGAGTCTCTTCCAACATATTTCCTGTTGAAAGAGCAAATGAACTGGGAGAGTAGCTCTTGTAGGGCACAGATGGAGAGTTTTGTTTTTGTTGTTGTCACCGGTAAGAAGGCACTGGATGAAGGGGAGAAACTGAAAATGCAAGAAAGATAGTTGAGATTTGTAAGATGTGCATTATTCCCATTTTACAGATGAGGAAACAGGCTCACAGAGATTAAATAATTTGCTAATATCCAAAAACCAGTACTAGCAGAGAAGGAAATTGAAACCTAGTTTTTCTGACTCAAAAACTTATGGTCTTCTGACTACATCATGTTAGCTAAACAACTCTCGGCCATATGTCAGAAAATATTAGTCTGGTAAATCCCTCAATGGATACATGCAAATGCATCAGTGACTTTGCCATTCTTTTTGCTTACATTTTAATGTGGCTTTGGGATGGTCTGTAAAACCACACTTCTAATAATAAACAGAGAGGTCTCTATAAAAATGAAACTCAAGAGTCTTGAGAAAGCTTTCTCTCCTTCCTAGAGTGCTCCTGTGCTCTCTCTGCCACTGATGCTGAGCAGGTAGAATCACTTCTCAGAGGGAAGCAGTGCACTGCTTGAAGCAGAACAGGTTTAACCTTATATGATTTACATCTTTGCTATTAAATACACGAATAATTAGGATTCAAATATTTGAATTTATATTTTACTTTATAATTAAAATCAATACAGGCTGGGTGCGGTGGCTCACACCTATAATCCTAGTACTCTGGGAGGCCGAGGCGGGTGGATCGCTCAAGGTCAGGAGTTCGAGACCAGCCTGAGCAAGAGCGAGACCCGTCTCTACTAAAAATAGAAAGAAATTATCTGGACAACTAAAAATATATATATATATAGAAAAAATTAGCCGGGCATGGTGGCGCATGCCTGTAGTCCCAGCTACTCAGGAGGCTGAAGCAGGAGGATCGCTTGAGCCCAGGTTGCTGTGAGCTAGGCTGATGCCATGGCACTCTAGCCCGGGCAACAGAGCCAGACTCTTTCTCAAAAAAAAAAAAAAAAAAAAAAAAAATCAATACAGAGCCTGAAATTTGATGCCAAAGCAGGGCCTAGACATGGGAAAGAATCTGGCCCTAGAGTACGTGTGTAACTATTTTTCGTTTTCAAAGACAATATTAATTTAACTGATTACAATCTGCGTATGTAGGTGTGTCTGAAATGAAATGCTTGAGAAAAACTTTTGAACATGCTTGCATATACTAAATTTTGTTTTGCTGGTAAACTGGTCTACAGGCTTGAAGCAAACCGTTTTGTAAGGCCTAAAACTTACGCAAGTTGAATGTCCTCTTAAAGACAAACAATATAATATTAAGACTCCTAGGGTCCCTTCCAGGGCCTCGGAAGAGACTGGAGCAAGAGTGGCTCCAAAGCTTCTTAATTTTCATTAGGTCTGCAGAAAAACTGCCTCTGGTTGCAAATCACTTTTGGAGGAGGCATCATGGTATGTGGCCCTATCCAGTTAGCTTTCTTCGCTTACTGTTGTTCCTGAGTCTTGTTTGAAAGAGGCCATCCCATTCTTTGTATTTTAGTTGGTTTGTTCCACCACTGTGCTGTGGCTATTTTCTTAGCTGCCCATAGTAATGCTACATGTTTTAGTGCTCTTGCTTGGTCCATCTTTACATGATTTCTTCTTCCTTCAGTGTGGAAAATATAAAAAGATAAATTTTTAATAAAACCTCAGTGCTAGGAACTGCCTACACTGAAAGTTCTCATTCTTGGTGATTTCTATTATACATGGCACTTGCTTTTCAGAAAATCTGATGTGAAATTACTTGGCTTGAGATGCCTCAAATTGAAGAGTTGAAAGGTATTTGGGTCATCTTTCTACCCTGTGCAGAAGTCCTTTCTACAATATCCATAATGGAAGGACGGAGACATTTGCAGCTCTGTTGGCTAGAAATCTGTCTTTTTATTGAATTAATCTTCATCACATATTCGAAGATGGCCTCCATACCCCATTCTGCCCCCACCCCAAAGTTTTTTCTTTAATGTAAACAGGCACGTTTCTTTTTTTTTTTTTTAAAGGGATGGAGACTGTTTTTATTTTATTTCATTTTATTTTTTTTTTGGCTTAATTTGAGACACATTTCTTTAACCGCTTTACTTGTGATGTTGTTTCCAGACATTCTTACCATCCTTATATCTCTGTATACATTCCAACTTACCATTCAGCCTGTAAAAAATCGAATCAAAACTGAGCATATTTCACATGCTAAATACACTCTTTTCAGAAAATTTGTCCTTTTTATTTTGTGGTTTTTTTTTTGTTTTTTTTTTTTTGAGACAGAGTCTCACTTTCGCCTGGGCGCGAGTGCCATGGTGTCACCCTAGCTCACAGCAACCTCAAACTCCTGGGCTCGAGCAATCCTACTGTCTCAGCCTCCCAAGTAGCTGGGACTACAGGCATGTGCCACCATGCCGGGCTAATTTTTTCTATATATATTTTTAGCTGTCCAATTAATTTCTTTCTATTTTTGGTAGAGACAGGGTCTTGCTCTTGCTCAGGCTGGTCTCAAACTCCTGAGCTCAGAACGATCTGCCTGCCTCGGCCTCCCAGAGTGCTAGGATTACAGGTTGTCCTTTTTCTTGACCATGTGTATTTTATTAATAATGTAATCAACATTTCCTGATGAGACATCTATACCAAAGTCACATCACAAGTCATTCAATAGATATTTATTTAGCACTTGCAATGTGCATATACTTTGCTTGTGATATAAAGTCAAAATGATGTGCTGCTTGTTCTCAATTTGCTTAATAAATCAAGGCTCTTAGTTCAATGTTAAAAAGTGTCGTGATAACAGGGAAAACTTCTCAGGGGATGAAATGCTTTAACTAAGTTTGAAAAGGTAGGAATCACCTAGACAAAGACAGCAGCTATAGCTCACAGGTGTTCAGCCAAGCAGAGGCATCTGTCTAGGTGTTGACGCAGAGGCATGAAGTAGCATGACACCAAGTAAGAATTATGAGAGAGAAGAATCCTGAGGGATAAGGGTTTTGTCCCTTATTTTGACAGCTGTGGGATAATATTGCCCTTTTACCAGGGATCTTATAAAGACTAAAGGGGTTGATGGATAAAGTGTTTATGTCTTTGGCTCAGCACGTAGCACATAAGTGCTTAGTACAGGACAGTAGGTAGTTGTGGTTGGTTGTTTATGCAAGTTTAGGGAAAGATGATAATATTACAAACAGTAACTCATATTTGTATAGTGCTTTTCAATCATCAAATTTCTTTCATATCCATTATCTCATTTCATATTCAAAAGAACCCTGTAAGTCTCACTTATTTTATTTCTGGGACTCCATCCTAGGAAAATAATCCAAAATGAGAATAAATGATGGAAAAATGCTTGTGAGATATAAATTTTTTAAAATCATAACATAAATTGTATATATAGAATAATTTCAATTATGCATTTAAAGGAGATTGGAAGAAAATAAACCAACATATTAATTTTTCTGGATAATGGGATTATAAGTGATTGTTTTATTCTTCTTAATATATTTCTTAGTTTTCAGAATTTTCTAAAATGGACATGTATTACTTTTACAATGGAAGGAGTAATGGTTCACTTCTCTTTTGTTTTTCTTGGTCTTATTAACACTACCTTGTTAAGTAGGCTGGGTAGTCATTAATATCTCCGTTTTATAATTCCACCACTTCTATCAATAGTAATAACTATACCTAATTCTTATTAGCACTTACTACATGCCAGGCATTGTCCTAAGCACCTTTGTAGATATTAACTCATTTAGAATGAATTCATTAGAATTATAGATAGCACTTACCTCATTAGGATGTTTTCGGCTGTAAATAATAGGGATGTCTACTCAGACTGATCTAAACAAAAATAGTGTTTATCAGCTTACATGTCTGGAAAAGAATAAAGGCGAAGGTGTAGAGATCGGGCATGGTTCCAATCAGGACTTCAGTTCACGTCTCTGATCCTCTTGGTGCTCCTAATGTGGCTGTTTCATCTGGGGGCCAAAGGTGAGTCATTTGCAACTGTTGCAGGTCCTACCCTACATCTGCCCAGGAAATTGTCCAGAAGAAAAGACAGCTTCTCGCCGCCCAGCCTTCCCAACAAGAGTCCTGAGATTCTCTGGTCGAACAACTTAGGTCACATACCCACCTGACTCAATAACTAGGGAATGGGAGTAGGAAGAGGGGGTCCAAATAAAATGGGCTGAGTACCTTGAGCCGGCCAGGACCTCCCAAGGAAGTGGCAGTGGATAACTGAATGAAAATCGAGCAGGAAGGAGGAACTGGGGAAAGGATACCAAGCAGACAGTAGAGAATGTTAACTACTATTTTTCTCGATATTAAGTTTAGTTTACATCTGACTGCCAGGTTAGCCACGAGTCTGCTCTTTCCTCCTTCCCAAATGTCCTTCCTGGTATTCTTAATTTTTGCTTCTCTATCTGTTACTGTGTGCATCATTGACTATATGCTGATTAAGTAGAATTTATGAAACTCTTCAGCTTTAAATTACTTTGAAATTTGAAATTAACTTTGAAAATCTTTGAGTTGGAGGTCAGATACAGATCAAGCTAACATGGCATATTCTTCTTTGGCTTATTTTGGCAGCATTTGTTTGTTTAATTATGAGATGTCAGAGAATGAGACCAGCTAACTTCTCAGACATAGCCTCACAGGGTAAGAGGTGATTGGGGGGATGCCAAGGTCTATTCTTGGTTTGTGGGGTTTCTAAAAAAT
>RJWJ010045965.1:0-11542 GCA_004363605.1 Indri indri | reverse complement strand
AGAAGAGAGGACGTCCAAGAGAGAGCGCTTTCTCGGGAATCCGAAGAGTTCTGAGATCTGCCTGACTTTGCTGTGGAGAAATGCAGAATAGGCTTCCCCCTCCCTAGGAGTGACCCGGGGTCACTGGCTACTCAACGGACTGACTTGAGTAACTCACTCTTAAAGGACCCATGGCAAGGTGGCCAGGGCATGGGACTGGGTGCTGAGAGGGAGGGTCTCATGCGACAACGAAATGTCAGGTTCAAAGCTGTTGGCTGACGTTACCGTCACAGTTGACTCTGGTAACTGGTCAGATTTCCCATTTAGGATGTTGGAACCTAGTCGCTGCCCCACAGAGGACTTTAATGGTGGCATTAGATGGCCATGTCTGCTCTGTGACTTTCCACTGTCTTCCGGGTCCACCCTCCAGGAGACCCTTCTTCCTCAGCCCAGTTGCTGGACCTCGGGCCCCTGCCACCCCCGTTCTCAGGTCCACGAGGGGCGCCCTGTCTCCCCCGCTCCCTGACCCCTCCACACCTCCCACTCCTGCCCGTCCCTCTTCTCCCGCGCTCCCAGGGCCAGGGCTGGGGCGGACTCTGTGTCCACGCAGGGCGTGCGGGGCGATGGAGGGAGGCTCCGCGCTCCCCTGCAGCGGGGCGGCTGCGCCACGTGCCGAGGTTCTCCCGGGCGGAGAGCCGTCCGTAAGCTGAGACCGTGCGCTTTGTCCTCGAATTTTTTGCAGGGGGGGAGAGAAAGTAAGAGGGAGGAAGATGGAGGTCAGCCGGGTGGGGCGTGATGGAGCAGTCCCACCACCTGGACGGCACCCCTGGGCCGGCCCCCCTCTCCGCCCCCGCGGCAGCCCCGTGCGGCACAGCGGGAGGGACCGGGGAGTCCGCCCCTGGCAGGCGAGGCAGCAGAGGCTGAGGACGGTGGTGCTGGGGAGGTGTGATTTGAAGAATCAGGTCTGACTTTTGGGGACCATTCCCCTGGCGCCAGCACTTTGTCCAGCTGTGCCAGGGCCCATGACGGGCCTTTGAGCAGCGCCTGGTGCCCCGAAGGCCGAGAGCCCCCAGGGTGGGGCCGCAGGGGTTCCCGGAGTTGTGACCAAGCCTGGGGGTCCGGAACCAGCAGGCCACAGGCAGCTCAGAGCCCGGAGCCAACGTGCGGCTGTATGAATCAGGGCCGTAGGGGAAGGAACTGGACACTCACTTTCCAGAAGCATCTCGGGAAACCAAAAGAGGGAATGGCTGAAGCCGCAAGGGAAAGCTGTGACTCTCTGCAGCCTCCAGGCGAGGAGCTATCTTCACTTCAACCACCTGGGCGTAGCCCCAGCTCCAAGGACAGCCTCCGACTGGCCCAACAGAGCAAACAGGCAGTGGCAAGGGCCACCAGGCTCCCAGCAGCGAGCTGCTCCTGTCACCTTGGGCGGGCGACCTGGCATCCCTCCAGGGCAGTGGGAGGGGGCTCCCGGGGCCGCATAACCACCTCCTCTGGCTGAATTACCTGCGCACAATGAATTACGCAGTTATCTAGTTTGGGTTGAGCAGGGCAACGATCAAATTGTCAAGATGGACCACGGGATAACAGCGTCTCCACTCTGCAGAGGGGAAAACATTCCTTTCTCGTTTCTAAATCCCGTGTGGCTGGCCGCGGTCACAGCAACATCTAGTGCTTTGGGGTTAGCCCAGCTCAGCCCTGTAGTTATCATTTGCAAACCCTAAACTGCAGTTACGGAGGCAGCTGTCACACCAGCACTTTTCATCGTCGTTGCCACTTCTCCCCAGAAGGCTGGTGGCGGTAACACAGTTGGGCAGTGTGGAGTGTGAGGCTCCTTCTCTGGGAACGTGGTGGCCCTCGTTTCAGGGCTGACGTCAGGGCCGGGTGGGGCGGGTGGAGGAGGTTGATGGGGCTCCCGGGCTTTGCCACGCCTTGAGCTCGGGTCTTGCATGGTGGGGTCTTGGCCTTTTATTTTATTTATTTATTTATTTTTATTTCAGCATATTATAGGGGTATAGACGTTTAGGTGACGTATGTTGCCCTTTCCCCCCTCCCCCCCAAGTCCGAGCTTCAAGTGTGTCCATCCCCCGGGAGGTGTACATTGCACTCATTGTTTGTGCATATGCCCGTTGGCCTTTTAAATGGACTCTTTTCTGAAAAGGCTGAAAGTTATGCTACAGGCAAGAAGAGGAGCATGAGGAGGGTGGATTTAGGTTAGATCTCAGAAAGAACTTCCAACAACAAAGCCGTGAGACTCTGGAATATGTAAGTTCTGAGCGATCAGGAAGCCTCTCTAGAAACTCTTTGTTTCCAGCTGCCCACGGTGGCTGTCGCAGTGACATTGTGGGCTGCCGAATGGCTGGACAGTCCCATAGACATCTATGAGCATGACGTCCATTCCCACCTGTTTGCTGTGTTTTTATATTTTCCACCCAGTAAACATTCCCTGAGAGCTATTCTGTCCCAGACATTTTGCTGGGGGGACTCCCAGGGATGACAACGACGAGTCCCTGCCCTCAGTTGCCCCGTCCGGCAGGGGACACACTTGCGAGTGGATACCTATAATATGGTTCTGCAGGCATCACAGCGTGATTCTGAAAACATGACAGAGCAAGAGAGGACTGATCGCACCTGGAAACTCGAACGCCCGTGGCTCGGGGCGGCTGGCATTTCTTTATTTGTTGTTTGTTTCAGTCTAAAAATTTTTGAATTTAATAATGTTTGACTCTTATTGTTTATTTTAATTAATTCAGATGTGAAAGCAATGGCATTTCTTTTTTAGAGTGTTTTTTAATTGTGGTAAAATATGCATAGCATATTTATCATTTTAATCATTTGCGAGTACACAATGGCATTAAATACCTTCACGGTGTTGTGTGACCATCGCCACTGTCTATACCCCAGACTTTTTCATTGTCCCCAATAAAACTCTGTCCCCATTAGACACTAACTCCTCGTAATTCCCCCCTCCCAGCCCCTGGCAACGTCCATTTGTTCTGTCGCTATGAATTTGTCCATTCTAGGTGCCTCTTACAAGGGGAATCATACAGCATTTGTCCTTCCGTGCCCGATTTATTTCGTTAAGCATAATGTTTCTAGGGTCCATCCCAGTTGTAGCATGTGTCAAAATTTCCTTCCCTTTTAAGGCTGAATAATTTTCCCTTGTGTGGATACACCACATTTTGCTTATCTATTCATCTGTCAGTGGACACTTGCGGTGTGTCCACCGTGGGCTGTTGTGAACACTGCGGCCGTGAACACATGTGTACAAACATCCGTTCGAATCCCTGCTTTCAGTCTCGGGTGTGTGCCCAGAGCGGTTGGCATTTTACGTTGGGCCAGGAGGAGTTCCCCAGGCAGAGACGGGCAAAGGGCATTCCAGGCAGTGGGATCCGTGGGCACAAAGGCTCAGAGGCGTCCTCGTCTGCGGCTGATGATGGAAGCAGAGCAGCTGCGTGTGTCCCCACCCTGCATAAAGCGTAGGGGTGGGGGAGTAAGTTTGGGTCCCAAACATGAACAGTCTTGAAGCCTAAAAGGAAAATGGTTTCTCTGCTCACAACACTTCTAACACCAAATGTGTGTGTCATCCACACAGAGCAACTCTTCTATCTCTGCAGACAGCGACTCGGCGTCCCGCAGTTCCATTCAGTTCTGGTGCTGACTGCCAGGGTCAGCGTGGACCCCGCAGGGTGAGGGCTCAGTCCTGCCAGACTGTCCCCACTTCAGACGCCGGTGCAAGTGCTGGGTGCCGGGTTACCCACACTTCTGTCTGACGCGGCTCCACATCGGGGGCTCCCGCGACCCCTCCTCAGGTCTGATAATTTGCTAAAATGGCTCGCAGAGCTCAGGGAAACACTTAGTTTACCAGTCTATTGTGATACAGACAAAACCAGCTGACGAGGTGCACGTGGGTGTGCTCACTGGCCCAGAATCTCTCCAGACCCTGTAGCTTAGGGATTTTTCTGGAGGCTTCATCACGTAGGCATGATTAATTATTAACTCCCCTCCAATCCCCTCCCCTCCCTGGAGCGAGGGGCGTCGGGTGGAGCTCAAAGCTTCCTGGTGACCAGCCCCCATCCAGGAGCTACTAGAGTTACCTCACTAGAACAATAGACACACCTATTGGCCAGGAGATTCCAAGGGATTCGGGAGCCGTGTGTCAGGAACTGGGGAAGAGACCAAATATAGTACATATTTCTTGTTATGTCACACAGCCACACCCCGAGGTTGGTGCAGGAGTCCCTGAAGGATCCACGGCCAGGACAAACTCCATCCCATCTGGGTTTTGGACAGATAATCTGGCAGTCTGGGGGGAGGACCAGACAGAGAGCAGAGGATAGAGGAGAACTGATTCACCCATGGGAGGAGGTGAAATGAGTAAATGAATGAATGAATGAATGAACAAGAGGAGATGGAAGGAAAGGGCCCAGATGGCATCAGTTAGGGTCACGGACCAGGGACTGATGGGACCAGTTAGTATCACGTCTTGCAAACAAGGCCCAGGGGGGTGGGATCGGGGCTCTTTCCTCTAAAGGAGCAAATACCAGGAAGAGGCAGGCCCCGGAGGAGAGGGCTGGCGGAGGGACAGGATTTAGGATGCTCACTGACCGCAACTAACTGGGAAGGTGTGTTTATCTCATGTGGCGCCAGATACGCCATCCGGAAGACAGCTCAGTGCATCCTGGCTTCGGCCCCTAAATGCCCGCAGAAAACCAACAGAAAACAAGCCAGAATTCCATTTTTCTGCAGAGAGACTGAGTTCAGGAGGTTTTGATGACTCAAAGTAATCGCTTCCTTCTGACTCTGACCATTGACCCTCTTCCCGTGCATAGTTTAATGCATAATTATACCACCACTGCTTAGCTTAGTTAACTGACACCGATGCGTGCAGGGCCTGCCACAGACAGTAATAAACAGCTCTGTTAAAAATGGATCACTTATCAGCACGTGCCAAAGCCTCCTAATGCCCCATAATGTCTAATCATTAAATCCTGACACCTCGCACTTGCAGTGGACCCCAGGAACCACAGCCGAATTCTCCGAACGGCACGCAGCCACGCTACTCCCTGACACCTCGCACTTGCAGTGGACCCCAGGAACCACAGCCGAATTCTCCGAACGGCACGCAGCCACGCTACTCTCTGTGCTGCGTGCTGCCGCTGGAGATGCTCGATGTCATCGAAGCAGTCACACTGAGGGGTCATTCCTTCGTGCCCTGCACCTCCCTTCTGGCGGCAAGTCCCAGGCAAACAGTGGCTGGGGTGGGCTGCTGTCTCAAAGACGGGGACCAGGAGACGTCGAAGCCCTGTGCCTCGCACTCAGGTGTGCCTTGCTTTGGAACAACACGGCCAAAGAACAGTATTGATTCACTATCTACACTAAGAAATACATCAATGAAGAGATATATTAATAAGAATTTAAAAATGTATACATACAGATATATGTACATGCACACACAATGTTAATTGCCTAGGGCTGCTGTTACCACAAACTCGGTGGCTTAAAACAGCAGAAGTTATCCTCTCCGTGCCGGAGGCCGAAGTCTAAAGTCAAGGTGTCAGCAGGTGGGTTCCTTCCGGAGGCTCTGAGCGAGGGTCCTTCCCATAACTCTCTTCTAGCTGCCGGGGGCTGCGGGCCGTCCTTGGTCCCTTGGCTTCAGATGCGATCCCTGCCTCCGTCGCCACCTGGCCTCCCTGGCTGGGTCCATGCGTCAAACCTCTCTCTCTTTTCTCTTAGGAGGACACCAGTCATCGGATTTGGGGCCCACCCTGCATGTAGGAGGACCTCCTCCCCAGACCCTTAACTCTAATCACATCTGCAAAGGCTCTATTTTCAAATAAGGTCACATTCACAGGTACCGGGGTTAGGACTTGGACGTACCTTTTTGAGGGGACACTCTTCAGTCCCTGCACATAGATAAATACTACCTTCTAACTATTAACTGCGTTTCATTCACCAAGCAGAGTGGGAAGCTTGTGGTGTACAGCAGGCAGCCGTGGGGTGCAGTTTGTCCTTCCACCCTGGGAGCTGGGCTGGCCACCCCTCCTCAGTCTCCTGCCCTTTGACTTCAACCAGACGTGGGAGCTGGTATATGGGGGTGGAGGTGGGGGTGCTGCTCACACCACGCCCCTCCCCACTCCTGCTCAGCGTCTACCTCCTGGCTCTGACCATCTGGCCTATGAGTGGCCCAAGACCTGCCTGGAACCTAGTGTCCAAATCTGTAACCCCTGGCCAGGCAGTCCTGGGACAATCTGAGGTCTACACTGGAAACCGCGTTGTAAAAGGGAGGTCTGTGCTCTGGGCAGTGGGAGTCAGGGAGGGAAGCCTTAACTTAGGGAGACACATTTGGGCTAAGGATTGAGATAAGAGGTAGAAAAATTCCATTTTTTGTAAGCCATGAACACAGGGTGGAGGCTCATTTTGTAAAACAGTCCCAACGTGAATCCTTTGGTAAATGAAAAAGTCCTTTTGTTAAGGAAATAATTGCCTTGGATTTGGTCCCCCAGCCCTGGGAGCAGGGCTGTGTCTTATTGCCCGGGGTGCTTACGCCCGTCTTACTACATGCAGGCTGAGTGGAATTGGAAGTATAAGCCACTTGTTAGAAAATTTAAGGAATCATTGGTAATATGGTTAGGTGTGACAGGCATGATGGTCATGTTTTTAAAAGTCCTTACCACTGAAACTTTTTTTGGGTTTTGTTTTTGTTTTTGTTTTTTTTTTTGAGACAAAGTCTTACTCTGTCGCCCTGGCTAGGGTGCAGTGGCATTATCAAAGCTCACTGTAACCTCAAACTCCTGGGCTCAAGCGAGCCTCCTGCCTCAGCCTCCTGAGTAGTTGGGACTACAGGTGTGTGCCACAACACCTGGCTAATTTTTCTATCTTTTGTACAGACGAAGTCTCACTCTTGCTCAGGCTGGTCTCGAACTCCTGGGCTCAAGTGAGCCTCCTGCCTCGGCCTCCCAGAGTGCTAGGATTATAGACATGAGCCACTGTGCCCAGCCAGAAACGTATTTTTTGAAGTATTTAAATATGAAATGACGTGATATCTGGGATTTTCTTTAAAATACTTCTGCACTCTGTCCCCAGAGAGGTGGGGCATAGCTCCTCCCCGCCTGAGTGTGGGAACCTCCTTCCAGTGAGTGCAGAAAGGCGGAGGGGGGGGAAGAGGAACTTCATGGCGGAGACGCCTGACACACACACCTCGGCCAGGTGACCGAGGTCAGCACCAACAGTGGTGAGTAACGTTGGTAGTGAGTACCCCGACAGGATGTGATGAGAAGGCACTTTACTCCCCCAAACCCACAACCCCCATCTAACCATGAGAAAAACATCAGAAAAATCCCAATTGAGGACCATTCTGCAAAATTTCTGACCAGAACTCTTCAAAACTCTCAAAGTCATCAAAAACAAGGAAAATCTGAGAAAGTGTCACAGCCAAGGGGAACCCAAGGAGATGTGATGACTAAGTGTCATGTGGGATCCTGGAACAGCAAAAGGACGTTAGGTTAGAACTAAGGAAACCAGAATAAAGCATGTGCTTCCGTTAACAATGCTGTATCCGTATGAGTTCATCCATGTAATAAATGTGCCACATAACGTAAGAGGTTAATCATAGAGAAACCGGGAGCCAGGCATGCGGGAACTCTACTGTCTGCAATTTTTCTGTAAACCTAAAACTCTTCTAAAAAATAACATCTATTTTTTAAAAATACTCCTGAAGCCAGGTGCTGTGGCACGAGCCTGTAATCCCAGCTACTCAGGAGGCTGAGGCGAGAGGATGGCTTGAGTCCAGAAGTTCAAGGCCAGCCTGGGCAACACAGTGAGACTCTGTCTCAAAAAATACATTCCCGCAAAAAAAGAAGGGGGAAGGGGAGAGATGAAAGCAGATTGGCGGAAGGCTGATCATTGCTGAAGCTGGTGATGAGTACCAGAGGTTTTACATACTCTTCTCTATACCTTGATGCATTTTAAAAATTTTACAATAAAATAGTATTTTACAAAGTTAATAGTTAATAGTCACAGATCCATTATCTTGGAGGAGGAAAGATATTCACGCAGAGAATGGCCGATACACCCCAGCCTATAAAGGTTCATTTGCTTGGCAGGTATCAAGTCAACAGAAACAGCCAAGTTGGTTACAGCGAAAGGGTTTTATTACTTGGATAGTTCCCAAAGCTGTGAGTCCCCAAACAAGGGGGTTGGGCTGGTTTTACAGTCAGAGGGCCGTGTGACGGGATCTGATGGGATCTTGCGTGCGATGCGGTACTCAGACTGGATCCTGCCATGGGGCGATGCCAGGGCTCCGTCCAGTTGGATCCTGGGTGCTGCCATGTGGTGTCTGCTTCTTAATTCGGAGCCCGCTCCTTGGTCCAAGCACTTAGGTTCTGCCCACGGTCGCATGCTTGGTTCATCTGGGTGTGCTCAGGTTACATGACCTTCAACCTGGGCTGCCGTGCCACCCAAAAAGCAACTCACAACTTTGTTGCAGGAAAGCGAAGCCCCATTGGCCTGGTGCCGTCACAGCACCAGAGCAGGCAGCACTGCACGTGCTGTGGCGCTGGGAGTGCAGGTCATTTCGGGGGATGAGACAGGCATCTCCTCAGGAGCAGGGGGTCCAGAGGTGGGCATGGCCAAGGGGCTGAGGAGGAAGCGTGTGCACACGTGAATGTGTGTGTATGTGTTGGCGGGTGGGACAGAAGTGTTCCTGGCACATAGCAGGTCTTTCTTCAACAGAGTGATGTGATTAGTAGTGGTGGCTGTCACCATGCTTCCCACAGGCTGTATTACAGTTGTTCTGCGATGGCTCTGTTTCTCCCTTGGGACTTCAGAAGTCATTCAAGAGGGAGTTCCCATCTCATTCCACTTCTGGGATGAGCAGACGCCCCTCTCTTTGGCATGAACGATGCTGGGAAACGGGAAGGGCACTGCGGAATTGTTGCTGGCACCCAGACAGCGTCCTGGGAACAGGGGCTGGCCAGGGAAGAGGACAACTTTGCAAACTGTCCTGAACATGGATCTGAACGGGCCTGAGTGGCAGCCCAGCTGCGGTCCAGGCAGTGGCCCCAGGCAAGAACGGCCCACGTACGAGCAAGCGTGCCCTCTCGAAGCTGGTGTCCCCGACTGAACCAGCAGAGTCGCGTCATGCTGAAGCACTTCAGATTATTCTTTTATAAATTCTCCTGAAGATTCGCCGCTTCTACTGCTTGTGCACACTAGACTCTAATAAAACGTGGCATCTAATTGAATAAAAACTGTCCTCTTCAATGTGTTTGCAATGATAGTGCTACTTATTGGGGACCGCCTGTGTAGCGGTTCTCGTGTTTTATGTGACCATCCCATTTCATCCTTACGGTCGCTCCTGTGAAGGATGTGTCATTATTTCCATTTCGTTGTAGAGAAAACCGAGGCCACACAGCCAGTAGGTGGCTGGATTTAAACTTGAGCCTGCAAAACCCAGAGTTTTTAATGTTATATTTAGTATCTCATCTCTTGGTGGTAGTACCTGGCATTTGTTGTATAATTCTTTCAACTTCGCTGTATATTTGAAATTTTTCATAATAAAATATTAGGAAAGAAACAATATAACTTGATTTTCAGGTGTTTTTTCACCTGAACAAACTTGAGAACCTTGGAAAAGCTGGCTTACCTCCTTGGGTTCCAGCTGGCCAGGGGGGCCCTGCCAGCCTCTGCTCAGCTCTCACATGTATGTTAACACAGGTCCCTCTAGGACGCCAGGTGGCCCAGAGAGCTCCTCTGTACAACAGAGTAGGTTTCCTTCACTCAAAGCAGACAGCTTTGTGGTGGAATACTACTGTAGGAGACCTTCTGGAATATTCCTTCCACGTTTCTTCTACCAGATCAGCAAAAAGGACTCGACCTGGCATCTCTGTGCGTTTGCCTTCTCATGCTGCTTATAAACTGCTTTGCCTTTAGCAATTCTCAATTATTTTGTTCTAAGGCTGTAATTAAGGAGAGACCATTGTTATGGGGGGACCCAGAGGCACCACCAGCTCCCACTAGCTGGTCCCCTAATGCAGCTGATGCGAGGCTCTGATGGTAATTACTTTGCAAGTATAATGAGATACTTATGGGTCCATCAGGTGCCCAACCCGTAGCCTGATATGAAATGTGAAAAATTAGGCTCATGTGTAATTTACGCAGCTGTCTACCAAGTCTCTCCTGGACGATTAAGAAAAGGAAATGCAGGTTGAACAGATGCCAAGCTTCCAGAGTGCATTCACATGGCTCGATTGGCAGTGGCAACCATTAGCATCATCACCATCACTGTTACTTTTACCAGTGAATGATAAGATCTCACACGCATACGGCACTTCACAGTTTGCAAAGCCCCCTTGTGCGCATGTCTCCAATGCCCGCACTGCCATCCAGGAATTACTGGCTGCACTTTGCAGATGCAGAAAGTGAGGTTCGGAAGATGGCAGCGACTCACCCTGCTAGACCCTGCCAAGGTGAGCTTTGGTCCTGGCCGCGGATTCCGAACCAGGTAGGGGCAGGACTTTGCTCCTTCTCTTCCCCTGGGGTCCTCACCCAGGGGAGCTCCCTGCCCTCCCCGCCTCCTCGGGAAGGGCCCTGATTGGACAGCTTGGGTCACGTGCTCCTGAGAGAGCCAGTCAGCGGCAGGGGCTTGGCTCTGCCCACCAATGGCAGTTTCCACTCAGTTACTGGGCTTACGGAAAGACCCTCTCCCGGAAGCAGCCACGGGTTCTGTCTTCTCAGCCCAGTCCGGCCCAGCCCTCCTGAGGAGGAAGGCCTTCCTTCCAGAAACCTTTGCTGAGCCGGGCCCAGAACTGCCTGGCTCCTGCAGATTTGCCCCCCGCCCCTCCCCGGCTGCAAGTGGGCAGACAGGACCCCGTGCACTACTACCTGGTTTCCTGCCCCTGGCCTTGAGGCTTTCATTTCTGCAACTAACTCCCAGGCCGGCTTCCATGCCCCGACCCCAATTCCCTGGCATGAAGAGCTGCCAGATGTCCCCTGGGCTCGTCTTGTTTCTGGGCAGGGCTGTCTGGCCTGTCCAGCCCCACACTGGGCCTTCTCCTTCCCATCAGCTCAAGCTTCAGGGCTCCAGCAGGCCTTGTGTCTGGCTGGCCCAGGCCTGACTTTGACGGACCAGTGCCCCAAACGAGTGACCCTAGAATCACTGCAAGTCCCCAAAGGTGGCGGAGAGTTGGAGTGGCGCTGGCTCAAGTGTGGGGCTGAGATGTCAGCCAGTGGTGGGGTCCAGCCTGCTGAGATGAACTCAGGCAGGACGAGAGAGGCTCTGAGCTGTGCGTGGGGTCCCTGCCTAGGAAGATGGGATCGGCCCGGGGGAGGACGCAGAAGAGAGGCATGCGTGGAAATGGAGATGGATGCTCAGTCCCTGTGGGTCCCAATGGGCCTTGGGGCAGCAGGTGCTCCTGGCCCCACCACGAATGCCGAGGGTGGTGTTGGGTCAGTCTGCCCATGTCTGTTCTGACACAGGGTTTTAGAGGCGTTTGGAGTCAGATAAACTGAATTTGAATTCCTGGATTCCCTTTGTCTCTACAACGGTGTGTGGATTTGGCAATTG
>RJWJ010045964.1:0-11730 GCA_004363605.1 Indri indri | reverse complement strand
CTACAGTAGAAAAGGTGGCCGGGGAGGGTCCCTTTGAGGTGCTGACTTTTGAGCAAAGTCTCAAATGACCAAATGGAGCCACCTTCAGTTTTCCTGGCAATGTGACCGGCTAGTGCTCAGGCCCTGGGGGAGTGAGATCCGGCAGCAGGCCAGTGAGCAGGCAGGAACAGGGTCTGGGAGACTGGTCCCACCGGCGATGCGGGGCCTCGAGAGGCTTCTGAGCAGCAGGGACATGACCCGACTCAGGATTCCGTGCAGCGAGCAGGGGATGGGGCCAGGCAGGAGGTGGCTGGCCCGGGGAGCCGTTGGGTGAAGCGGTCAGATCGCAGGTAGGTTTCGGAGGCAGAGCTGCCCAGCTTGCTGGTGGCCTAGGGAGCAAGGTCATGGAGAAGGCTCGAGACTGGCCGGGCGGGCCTTTTTGGCGCTGGGAGAGTGCAAGGGATGAAGCTTTGGTGCTCCCTGCTTGGGATCCGCCGTGAATGTTTGCACAAGTGTGAGCCCTGTGGAGAAGTGGACAAGTTGGGGTGTGTTTTGGGTGCCCGGGTTTTGGGCTTGAGCAGCTGGTCTTTGGTCCCATCCGCTTGTGGGTGGGGAGGGAACGGCCGAGTGCTTGCGGTGTGATGCTGGTGAGGGATTCTCACCGGCCGTGCCCGCCCCCGCGTCCGTAGGCTTCACCATCATCATCGAGCCCTTTGACGACAGGACCCCGACCATCGCCAACCCCATCCTGCACTTCAGGTGAGACCCTACCCGGGTCGGGGGGTGAGCGCACCATGGGTCGGGGGCCCAGCCTGCCCGGCCCTCACCGCCCTCTTCTCTCTGCAGCTGCATGGACGCCTCGCTGGCCATCAAACCCGTGTTTGAGCGCTTCCAGTCTGTCATCATCACGTCGGGGGTGAGGACACCTCCCCGTCCCCTCCCAGTCCCCAGCCCTCTGCCGTCGGGCTCCTGGTCCCTGCTCAGGCCTGCCGACGTCTCTCCCACTGTCCCTCCTATAGACACTGTCCCCACTGGACATCTACCCCAAGATCCTGGACTTCCACCCTGTCACCATGGCAACTTTCACCATGACGCTGGCCCGGGTGTGCCTCTGCCCCATGGTGAGTGAGAGCACGGGGAGGTGCTGCCCGCCCTCCGCCGCCTGCTCCCCTGCTCAGGCAGGCGGGCTTGACAGCTAAGAGCTGGGGTTCGGGGTTCAGACGGACCTGGGCATGAGTCCCCAAGCTTCGGTTTTCTCATCTGCAAAATGAGCATGATCCTCCCTGATCTCCCAGGGCTGTTTAGAGGATTTAGACAGATAACAGGTATAAAACTCATGTAGCTCAGGGCCTGGCACAAGGTAGGTACTTAGTCAGCATCTTCGTTAATGTGGCTGTGCCCAGGATGTCGTCTGCCCGTGACCTGGGTAGCGAGCCTTCCTCTCTGCCCGACCCCTTCTCCAACATGCGCATCTTAACACGGGCCTCAGCCTTATCTGAAGCCCTAGAGCCGGTGTGTTTTGGAATTCAGAACTTTCCAGACTTCAGAAACGAGGCATAGGCCCCATGGTGTGTAGCAGCCCCAGCAGGATCTGGGCAGCTCTGTCCAGGCAGACTGCTTCTATTTCAGCACCCAAAGGTTTTAAAGTGTCACACTAAGGGGATAAGTTAGGCCTTTGAGTAGACTCGGGTCAGGGCAGGTTTTGCTACTTCATGAGTTTGTGCCAAACCTGAAAAACAAATTTGGAGCTTTCAGAGCTTTTTGGCTTTTGAAGTTGCCCTTTGGAGGTTGTGAACTGGTAAGGGCCACGTGGTGGTTTCGGGAGGGCTGCGGGGGGCGTCCACCTCCATGGGGAGCGGTGTCCTCCCGCGACTCATTGGCCCGGAGGCTGGGGCTTGAGTAGCTGCTGGTCGGAAGTATGGACAAACGGTTCAAGCCCTTCTCTGTCATTTATTCGCTGTGTGACCTTGGGCAGGCGACTCACCTTCTTTGAGCCCGGGTCCTTTGTCCGTGCCATGCAGATAGCAGAGTAGCTGAGGGTTCATTAGTGACACCGTGTCTATAAAAAGCTCAGAACAGCACCAGCGGGAGATCGGCGCTCACGCGTCGGAGCGTCGCTGCTGCTTTGCTTATTACACTTACTGTGACCTCCGTTGCTTGCTTCAGATCATCGGCCGTGGCAATGACCAGGTGGCCATCAGCTCCAAATTCGAGAGCCGGGAAGATATCGGTATGCTGCCTGCGGGCTCGGTGGCCATGGGTTCCGGGGGCGGGGCGTATCAGTCAGATGGGCCAAGTCGTGCTGCCGTGACAAATATCCCCGCATCTCAGTCGCTTAACCCAGAGGTTACTTCTTGGCCACCATGCGTGGCCATCGTGAGTTGGGGCCTGCTCTGTGTCTCTGCAGTCTGGGCACCCCCACCACTGGGCACATCAGAGGCAGCATGATGTGAGAGGAGAGATCATGGTGATCATAGTGAATTATGCCCACCGCCACTTCGGCACTCACGCCATTGGCCATGGCAAATCACATGGCCTTGCCTGACCTCAGCGCGGGGGAGGGACAGTCCTCCAGTGGGCCTGGATGGAGGAGAGGTGGGCTATGTGCGAACAGTCCTACAGATGACCTCAGTGGGGTTTCTGGGAACGCTAAAAGTGGAGTGGGGAGGAGGACCTGGGCAGGAGAGGGTCCAACCTCTGACTCCACGCAGCTGTGATCCGGAACTATGGAAACCTCCTGCTGGAGATGTCCGCCGTGGTCCCCGATGGCATCGTGGCCTTCTTCACCAGCTACCAGTACATGGAGAGCACCGTGGCCTCCTGGTACGAGCAGGTACGCCCAGCCACCCTGGCCACCCGCTCCCTGGAAAGGTTTCCTCTCAGCTCTTGGCACGGCACCCCTGTGTGTTGGCTTCGTTCCTCTCGTGTTTGCAGTGGTGACATGTATCACACATGGTGAGAGAATGTACACAATACACGGAGCAGTGTGGCATAAACAGCCCGCAGCCCTGTGCCGCGTCCCCGCCACATCAGGTTACGAACTCAGACATGAGCAGCCTCTGTGGGCCCTACCCTCAAAGGAAGTCCCTGCAGCAGAGGTCACGACACCCCCACCTCCTGGCTTCCTTATTCCCCCAGCCCTGTATCCCTCTAGCATGTACAGACCGGTGGGGAGACCCTGGGCAGCAGGTGTGACTCTAGCTGGGTGCTGTGCTGTTAGAGGAAGGTTCTAGAGAATTAAGGCTGGACTGAAACCCGGGCAAAGCCTCAAGAGTCTGCAGGAGCCCCTTGTGGGACATGGGTGCAGAGGTCATGGGGCATTCTGGAAACGGGGCTCGCCACAGCCAGGCACTGGGTGACCAGCAGGCTGTGGGTGGGCCAGGGGACTGCTCTGTGCTTTCTGCCTCTGAGCACAGCCCAGCTGTCTGTCAGGGGCAGGTTAAAGCAAGCACCTCTCTGGGGTGAGATGAGTGAACTTGGCTAATCCAAGTTGTCAGGCAATGGCGGGGGTGCGGGGCAGGAACCTCATCCCTCACGGCCAAGACATTGGCCTTTTCCACACGGTGGAAGGATGGCTGCTGGCCGCCCGATCCTCACGTCCCGAGTGCCCTGTGTGTCCCATTTAAGACACCCTTGCCTGCTCCAAGGTCACAAAGATAGGTTCCTGTGTTTCTTTCTGGAAGCTTTGGGTTTTAGCTTTCACATCCAGGTCTATAAGGCACCTCAAATTCATCTTTGTGCAGGGCGTGAGGTAGGGGTCCAGGTTTTCTTTTTCCATTTGGAAATCCACTTGCTCCAGTAGCGTTTATTGAAAAGAGGTCTCCCCACTGAAGAGCACCGGTGACTGGTGTGTGTGGGGGGGGTGTTTCTGGACTCTGTTCTGTCCCACTGGTCTGTGTCCTTCTACGAGTACCACACTGTGTCTCTTCTACTGTCACATGTGAAATCTCAGCGCACCCTGACTGGCTGTCCCTGCCTGCAGTCAGCGCCTCCACCCATCGCTGGCAGGGGATGGAATATCCTGATTGGCCACCTTGGGCCACATGCCTGCCCCACTTTTTTTTTTTTTTTTTGAGACAGAGTCTCACTCTGTTGCCTGGGGCGAGTGCCGTGGCATCAGCCTAGCTCACAGCAACCTCAAACTCCTGGGCTCGAGCAATCCTACTGTCTCAGCCTCCCGAGTAGCTGGGACTACAGGCATGTGCCACTGTGCTCGCCTAATTTTTTTGTATATGCATTTTTTAGCTGTCCAATTAATTTCTTTCTATTTTTGGTAGAGACGGGGTCTCGCTCTTGCTCAGGCTGGTCTTGAACTCCTGAGCTCAGAACAATCCACCCGCCTCGGCCTCCCAGAGTGCTAGGATTACAAGTGGGAGCCACCGCGCCCGGCCCCTGCCCCACTTTTCTGGCAGCGATTGGTTTCCCACCCGGATCACAAAGTTTCCCAAAAGAAGTGAGGTTGGACAGTTCCCCTCCCTGCACCGTGTCCCCTCCCCTGGTCTGAGAAGGGCAAGCTGAGGCCTAGAGAGCGACACTGGCTGTCACGCAGGAGTCTGTGGCACAGTCGTGCCCTGGATCCACCTTCTGCCAGCCCGACCCTTAACCCTGATCTCCCCGGCGTCCTTCCCTAGGGCATCCTCGAAAACATCCAGAGGAACAAGCTGCTCTTTATCGAGACTCAAGATGGGGCTGAGACCAGTGTCGCCCTGGAGAAGTACCAGGAGGTGGGTGTGGGGGGTGCTGGGAGACCGGCGCGGAGAGGAGGGGGCTGAGGGGGGCATCTCTGAGTGACACAGTGTGCGTCTTGGCCTCCCTTCCCCAGGCCTGCGAGAACGGCCGTGGGGCCATCCTGCTGTCAGTGGCCCGAGGCAAAGTGTCCGAGGGAATCGACTTTGGTGAGTGGACCAGGTTGTCCCCTCCCCAAGCACTTGCGTGGAACTCTGTGGACCAGCTGCCCACCATGCTGTCTGCGCCCTCAGGGGACCACCCACCCACAGCCTGGGCATGCAGGGGGGCTTCCCCTCCCCTCTGTCCATGACCTCCCAGGGCACCAGAGGCCTTCCCAGTCCCGCCAGCCGCACTTGTAACCCGTCTCTCCCCCTGCCGTGCCCACCCAGTGCACCACTACGGGCGGGCCGTCATCATGTTCGGTGTCCCCTACGTCTACACGCAGAGCCGCATTCTCAAGGTGAGCAGCGCCCGGCTCCTGGAGAGTCCCAGAAACAGACTGTGAAGTTAGGGGGCTGGGGCTTGCATGGTTTGTGGAAGGTGAGGGGCAGACACACTGGGGAGACGATGGCTCCATCTCCCTGGCTCCTCTCACCTGCAGGCGCGGCTGGAGTACCTGCGGGACCAGTTCCAGATCCGGGAGAATGACTTTCTCACCTTCGATGCCATGCGCCACGCGGCCCAGTGTGTGGGTCGCGCCATCAGGGGCAAGACAGACTATGGCCTTATGGTCTTTGCCGACAAGGTGTGCATTTAGGGGGTCCCTGGGCCCCCCACCCCAGCCTCTGAGAACCAGGCTGTTTCCCTGTTCATTTTCCAGATGCGGTGGATTGGGGGTAGCCCAGGCACCCTCAGACTGGGGTCCTGACACCCTCTCCCCTGTTCTGCTCAAAGCGCTTTGCCCGGGTGGACAAGCGAGGGAAGCTGCCCCGCTGGATCCAGGAGCACCTCACGGACGCCAACCTCAACCTGACTGTCGATGAGGGGGTGCAGGTCGCCAAGTACTTCCTGCGGCAGATGGCACAGCCGTTCCACCGGGTGCGCCCCACACTCACGCCCTTCCCCTCCCCACGAACCAGGCTCTGGGGGTGGGCCGGGTGGCCCAGAGGAGGCAGGGGGAGGAGGCATCGGGAACTTTCTGGAGCGGCCTGTGCTGGCCCTGGGAAAGCTGATCCTTCTTGGACACGACTCTGGCTCGTCTTCCCGTCACAAGGACAGCACACTCGGGCGCATACAGATGTTTCCAGATTCAAACATCTTGCCCCTACTGGCCCTCGAGTCCCCATCAGGAGCACTAGGGGAAGTACAGCAGCTGTCTCGGTTCCCCCACCCCTGTGTGACTCCTCCCTCTCTCTGTCCCCTCCAGGAGGATCAGCTGGGCCTGTCCCTGCTCAGCCTGGAGCAGCTGGAGTCGGAGGAGACGCTGCGGAGGATAGAGCAGATCGCTCAGCAGCTGTGAGCGTGGGGCGGGGCCATAAACCGTGTTCCTGGTGACTCCGGAGTTGTGCCTGGCCCTGGGTCCCAGGGGTTCAGAGGGTCCCTGAGGCCTGTGACAGTCTTTGCAGGAAACCTCAGGCAGTTCTTCCTCGTTGCCAAACCTACAGCCTTTAATCGCAGGAGAGGGTGGCGGGAAGCCCGCTCCACCGGCTGCCCCGAGAGGTAGGGGAGGGTCAGGAGTGCAGCAGCAGCCTCCCGCCCCTCCTCCTCCTCCTGAGAAGCTGCGGCCTGCGCGGTCCAGTCGGCTTCAGTGGGGGCTCAGGTCCTGGGTGCTGGTGCTGAGGGTCCGAGGGGCCTCGCCCAGGTGCCGGCTGGGAAACTGGGGGTGGTAGGTGAGGAGCAGACACAGCTCTGTCGCGGCTGACGTCCCCTGCTGCTACCCGAGGTAAAACCCACCCATTATCCTGTCCTGGGGTCCATGTTCCAGGCCACCCTCTCCTGACTCCCCACGCCAGCCTGACTGCCCCCACTTTGCCTCATCTCGGGGCCTGCCTACACGGCCCCCACTCCGTCCTCGCCCCTCTCACCTGGGTCCCAGCAGCCCTTGGGCCATCCATGTTCAGCATGTTGAGTGACATGGCTCTCTTCATTCTGCAAAAGAGGGTGGCAGGAGGGGAATGAATCCCAGGAATGTCTGGCTCCCACTCCGGGAAGGACCTTTGCAGCACCGGGTTCGATCTGTACGTGTCATGGGAGATGGGAGCCATGGAAGGTTCTTGACCAAGGCAGGGAGTGGTGGGCTGTGGAAGCTGCCAGTGTCGGGGTTCTTGGCGGACCTGATCCGACACTCACCCGGCTGCGCCTGCCACCCCTTCGCCTCGGAGACGGGAGACCAGCTTCTCACTTCCACGCCGGATAGACTCGCGGAGCTTGGAGAAGGAGCTGCTACGACGAAGGGTCTGGGGAGGGTGCCGGGGACACTGGTCAGCCCCCCCACCGGAGCCCTTCCGGTCCCCATCCCCGCCCCAGGAGCTGAAACAAAGCCCATCGTCACCTGCTGTTCTGCATCACCGGCCCTGTTGGGGGCTCCTAGGAGAACAAATGAGGGACAGTGAGGTGGGGACACTGAGAAGCCACCTAGGAGGGAGGGCAGTGGCCGGGGCTCACCTAGAGGGGCGGGCAGGTCCTCCCTGCTGAGGATTTCTTTGTACAGCTCTTCCGCCTGCTGGTACTTGTTCTGTTTCAGGTAGGCCGAGGCCTGCGGGGAGGGCACGTCTTGGGTGATCTTGGCCCTAGTCCGGGAACTGCTAGGGACCCTGGGTTTCCTCAGTCCCTCTTTCTAAGGTGCAGAGCTGACTTCCCTTCTGCATGTGACACCTTGCCCTGGAGCAGGGGTTTGGAGCCCAGCCCCACTTCTGCCTGGGGCCAAGGGTGGGCAGCTGACTTCTTGGCCCTGGGCCAGTGACACAACCTTTCTGTGCCTGAGTCACCTCTTGTGCAAAAGGGGGTGACAGCTCCCACCTCACAGCGTCGTAAGAACTAGGTGACACAGGGCAAGGCTAGGCAGGGCCTCGCCCGTTGTGAGCTCAATAAATAGCTGACGCTGCCATCCGGCCGCCACAGACCTGTGCTTTCTGGTGTTTCCACGTTCTCTGTGCTGGGTGACCTCATAGCCAGGGCCCAGGTGGCGTATGATGGGGCACCTTCCCCAGGGCAGGGCCCTCCCTGAGCCCCAGGGGCCTCACCAGGTTGTTCTTGGTCTTGGCCACGTTGGGGTCGTGGGGCCCGCCCAGGGCCTCGTAAATGCCCAGGGCTCGGGCGTAGTGCCGCTCCACATCCTCGAACTTGCCCTGGTTCTGGCAGAGCAGCGCCAGGTTGTTGAGCTGCTTGGCCACATCCGGGTGGTCGGCGCCCAGGACCTGGGGGTCAGGGGTCACAAGTCAGCAAGGCCATACGGGACTGGTGGGCCGCATGACATCATTGCCATGATGGGGGTCACTAGTTAGGGATTAGAGGATGGAAGCGGAGAGTTACATGAGGTGGCGGGCTGGAGGGCGCAAGGGGCACACCTAAACTGGGGGTTACCAGGGTCAGAGGTCATGGTGGTTCAGAAACATGGGGTATGGGGTCAAGCGGGGCTTGCACTGGTGGCCGTGTGGGGTTGGGGGGCGTATGAGAGAAGAGGCGAGTCAGGATCAGTCTGGGAGGTCAAGGGTGGTGGGTCACGGGATTGGTGACCGAGACTCACACTGGGGCTGACAATATCAAGTGCAAAGGGCCCCAGAGGCTCAAGGTCACAGTGCAGGTGCTCTAGGGTCAATGGGGAGGGCCACACAGGACAAGGGGGCTTGTGGGGGGGGGGACGGGACCTTCTCACGGATCTCCAGGGCGCGCTGGCACAAGGGTTCTGCCTCCCGGTAGCGTCCACGCTTCCCGTAGAGGACCGCCAGGTTGTTGAGGGTGGCGGCCACCTGCAGGGGTAGGGAGGCCCGGGTTAGGGACAGGCAGGCACAGCCCCACGGCACCTCCTTCCTCCCTGGGGCCACTCACTGCGGGGTGCTCCGGGCCCAGTGTCTGCTCCCGGATCTGCAGGGCGTCGTGGAGAAGGTCTGTGGCCTCTTTGTACTTGTTTTGGTCCCTGTGGGGTGGCCATGGGGATGGAGGGGGTTGGTGAGGTGGGGACAGCTGGGGCCACAGGGGCTGGGCTGATCCCACCAGGCCCGGGGCCTGGCTGAACCCAGCATAGGTGGCACCCTTTGGGGGCACTTTTTGGGTCTCCCCACACCTCCCACATTTAGCACTGGGTCCCTGCACCCCCAGATCTCTGCCAAGCCTCTCATCCTACTCTGTTGGGGTCTCTCGTGCCCGTGGTCTGATTCCTCCTTGCCTGGGTCTCAGCAACCTCCCCGATCTGTCCCCCTCGCTCCGTATTTCCTGTCCTCTCACAGGGGGGACCCTCCCTCCCTCTCCCACTGTGGTCCCTCCCCTACCCCGGTGCTCCATGTTGGCAGAGGGGCCACCAGGCTCCTTCCACTTGCATTCAAAACAGGTCCCTGCCCTCCCCGCCCCCTCACCGGTACACCAGCGCCAGGATGTTGAGCATGGTGGCCACGTCAGGGTGGCAGTGGCCTGAGCTCCGCTCCAGGTCCTCCAAGGCCTGCCGGCACAGAGGCACGGCGACCTCGTAGCGGCCCTGCCCGGCGTACTGGATCACGAGGTTGTGCAGGGTCCGCAGGCGGGCTGGGATCTCGTAGCCGCCCTGCTGAGCCGCGGCCGCCCCTGCTGCCTCGGGGCCTGGGGAGGCAGGCTCCGGGTCACTGGGGGCCTCCTGGCCCTCCGGCCTCGCGCAAGGGGACACACGCACCCAGAACTGCCTCGCTGCCCAACTGGCCGCTGGGACTGTGTCCCTGCACTGACTTCTGAGATTGGGATTGGGCCTCTAGCTGGCTGGTGTGACGTGTTCTGGCCTGGGGACGTGAACGTGGCTGCCCACCCGGCTCACGGGGCTGTGGCCTGCCTGCCTGCCACCTGCTTCCTGCTCCTGACTGCCCCATCCTCTGCTCAGAGACCCTGGGGTCCGGTACATCAAAGTCCCTTCCCCAGCCTGGGCCTGTCGCCCTCCATCCTCTGTGGCTGGGCTCCCCAAACCTACCTCTTCTCTCCTCCTCGCTGGGGAACAGGGAGGCCAGGCTGTCTCGGCGAGGGGGCGACTCGGGCTGCTGTCGGGAGGACAGGAGTGTGGGCAGTCACGAGGGCTGGAGGCTTGTTTCAGAGACCAGGGCCCTGAATCTATCTCAGGGTTTGAGGGAAGGGTGACCAGGAGCTTCAGTGGCTTCCTGGGGGACTGGGGAGGATCTGGGAGCTTTGGGGAGCAGCTGGGAGGCTTTTGCAGAAGTTCCGGTGGATCTGGGGATGTGGGGACCCCCACGGAGGCTGGAGGGCTGTGGGCTTCTAAGAGGGTCTGTGAAGCTCCGTCTGTGACAGAGCTCTGTGAGGGGCCCAGGGGCCCGGCCTCGCCGCACCTGGCTCTCCGTGGGCGGGTCGTACTGCCGCAGCTGCCCCAGGAACTCGAGGTGGCTCTTCTCCTCCTCCAGCTGGGCCACCGCCTCCTCGCTGGCCCGCAGCCGCCGCTGCGTCTCCTCCAGCTCCTCCCGCAGCCACGCGTTCTCCTGCGCCAGCCGCCGGGCCTGCGCGCGCAGCCGCTGCTTCTCGGCCTCCAGCGCGCCCACGTGCGCCGACAGGGCCAGCAGCACCTGCCCGGGCAGGGGCCCGAGTCAGGGGGCTGGTTCCTACCTGCCAGATAGCCCTGGCCCAGCCCAGGCCTCCAGTCAGGCCAGAGCGCCCCATTCTATCCACGGTACCCCCGATTCCGCAGAGGCCCTGCCAGGGTGGCTCCTGTAACTCTCAGAGGCTCCCAGGGGCCCTTCTGACTTCACCCAGGCACAAATTGTGCTCAGGGACGCTTCACATGCCGCCTGTGCAACCCCAAAGTCTCCCCAGGACCCCTGGCTTACTGAAGGACCCTATCTGGCTATATCTGGCTCAAAGACCCTTGTCACACACAAAGACCCCCCAACACTGCCCAAGGACCCCTCTCTAGCCCAGAGCCTCCCCGCCAAGGCCTGCTTTCCCTAGGCCTCCCCCTTTGGAAATACTGTACCCCTGTGCCTGCCCCCAACACCTGGGCCTCACCCCCCGAGCCGCCGCCGGCCCCTCATACCTGGGCCTCGCCCAGCCCCAGCTCGATGGCCTCCAGCGAGTGGCTCACCACCTGTTGCTTTTCTTCCAGCAGCTCCCAGCCGGCCACCGGGCCCTGTCCCGCCAGGGCCTCCGCCAGGTGCCCGGCCAGGCCATGGTGCTCTGCCCGCAGGGCCTCCAGCCCCTGCACCACCTGCCGTGTCTGCCGCACCAACTCCTCAGGGCTCAGGCGCTCTGGGCCCAGCCCCGCGCTGCCGGGGGCTGCCACCTGCACAGACATTGCTGCTCCTGGGGGTGGCAGGGGTTGGGGAGTCATTGCCGGGGCCAGGTACGCCAGCCTCCAGCCTCCACGCCCATCCTGGCCCGCAGGACCCCCTAATCTCTCCCCATTCCAGCTATCTCCCTATCCACCCATCCCGCCAGCCCTCATCTGGGAACATTCTAATCTACCTTTGTCTGTCCTCTGGGCCCAGGGCTCTGCCTTAAGGACAACTCCAAAATCCTACTGTGTAATTAACCAAGAGAGGACAAACAGCTGGGTCTCGTGGTCCCCACCTGCCCTCAGCTCACCTGGCCAGCACTCCCCACCCCAAGGACCCTGGATACCCTGGCCCAGAGCTCCCGGTTGGCCCTGTGACCTGGGACCAGAGGTGCCCTCCTCTGCTGGGCGTGTGGGGCGGGGCATGTGGAGGCGGCAGCCTCTCCATGAGCTCATTCTTAGGGTGTTTTTGTTGGGAACCAGTCAGACCACTGGGGGTGGGGTGGGGCAGAGGAGAGGACCAAGGGGCTGGGACCCCGGAAGCAGACAAGGCCTCTAGGCTGGGGGAGACCAGGAGGGGGGTCATGTGTTGGCTCCTGGGCCGACAGACCCTGAGGGAACAGGGGCTC
>RJWJ010045963.1:0-11543 GCA_004363605.1 Indri indri | reverse complement strand
CTTTGCAGTGACTTTTTAAAAAAATAGCTTTAATACAATTTATGACTCCCACTAAAAGTTGCTTTTACCCTCTTTTCTGGGTTGTCTCCTTAAGAATTCTTGGAAAATTTGAAACAGTGTTACAGAAAAGGTTTTCTCAGTTCTAGGAATTTTTGGAATTCTGTCTATTGCTTCTCCTGTTAGTCCGCCTGTGGGTCCCTTGGAACAAAGTGCTAACAAAAAAGATCTAGACATCCAGCCACTTTGGACTTTTTTAGGAACTGAGATGGGGATATAAGAAACTGCATTCAGCATGTAAAAAACATATTGGAAACGTGTGTTGATAGCTATTTTTACTGGGCAGTAGTGTCAGAGAGTCTTAACATTTGGCTGTTTATTCTTCATATCCCCTATAGTTCTTAATATAAGTGACTTGTACAATGAATGCATGTTCATTAAATATTCATCAAAAGAATGACTGTAGTGTCTTGATACCATGGCTTTTGTGCCTGAAACCATTTTCTGTTCTTTAATGCACAGCATGAATGTAATTAATATCAATGAGCTGTACACTTAAAAATGGTTAAAATGGTAAATTTTATGTGTATTTTACCACAGTTAAAAAACAAAAACAATAATGTGAGCCAGATGACAATGCACACTTTCCAAGCTAATTTTGACCCTGACATCTCAGATCCTGTCCAGTTCTTAGCATTCACTTACCACTGTATACCAGAAGGTGGGGACCAAAGTTGCTTGTTACAGCCTGAGATACTATATCAATTATTGGTGAAAAGCATGCCAGAAAAGAATACCTTCTAATATGCCAGTTGGATTTTAGAGAATGAATAAGCACCATTGGGAAAAAATGATATTTTTGTTTTGTTTTGTTTTTTGTCTTCTCATCCAGTTCATAATTATCTCATTCCCTCTTTGCTTTAAGGAGGTCTGCAGCCAAGGAAGAAGGAATGGGGGCATATGTAAAGAGCAAATGTATTATTCCTCATTTGGACACAGCGTTTTTTTTTCTCTAAGCGTAGTTGAGGTAGTAGGGTGTTGAGGTAGTAGGGTGTAGAGAAGAGAACAGACACAGTAAGAATTCCAAGGACCATGTGAGCTGACTGCGATTTGAGAATATGGAGAATAAGGACCTGAGATTTGTGAGTTTTATGCTCATTTTAACTTTCCAGAAAAGTTGCGGGAAACTTACAAAGGTCAGCAATCCTAAATTAAAACCTTTAGCTTTCTCTGTGACTTTGGGCATGGGAAGCTTAAATATTGTGGTTTCAGCTGGGCAGCACTCCCCTGTACTAATTCCTCAATTTATCCTGGGGTTGGTTTTCTGGCAGTTCAAGGATTCCTGAATTTCTGTACGGAAATTAAACAAGGAAAAATCTCCAGGGTTTTTAGGATCCCTTTATTATTTGCATAGATTCGATGTCATTACTATCCACTAACCCCCCACACACACACTATTCATTTTTAGTATACCAGAATGGCAGCATTTCTTATTTGTCTATAGAGACTATTCTGTGACAGTATTTGCAGCAGTTTCTGTGGAAAATGCTTTATTTTTTTTTTTTTCTTTTAAAGGAAAGGGGAATCTCATCTTGTAGCTCTTAGTGATAGAGCCTGTTGCCATGGAGCCCTGGATCAGATTGGCTGACCCAGGGGCCAATGAGCAGATAGAACATAAACACATCATCATTTAACCTTGCAGAATTCATTTATTCAGTGATAGATGACATTAATACCATAACTGTATATAGAGCTGTGAATAAAATGTTTCAAAAATGAGTAAGGTGTTTTCAGAATTTGCTGTTAAATATAAGCACTGTAATTGTATATTCTTAATGTGATTTGATTGGGAGAGGATATGGTGGGAAATACCTACCACCTGTCTGTGAATTAGGCCTTTGCTGCAGTCGGTTCGGCTTGTGCCAAGCCTACCTATGGCCTTCTAGACCAGAGGAGATTTGTCTTTATATATGAAGCTGCCTTGCTTATTTTGGTAGTTTTAAAGCTGAGTCAGAAATTTACAGCTTTTATCTTGTTTTTTCTTCTTTCTTTTCCACTCCGACATGGTAGATCCCTGTCAACATTATTGGGGATAGAGGATTAGCTGGAGGTAGCTTCCGTGTTGTCCACCTTCACTTCCCTAGCTTGTTTATGTTTATTGACTTAGGTCTGGGAGATTTCACTGAGCTTAATGTTGGTTCCTTGTCATATCATGTCATGGCATGTATCTTCTCCTACTGTATGGCCTAGAGATTAAGAAATGATTCATTCATACAAAGAAAATTCTCTGTCTAGATCTTGTAAATGAAAGAAGTCAAGAGTATTGTGTTTCTCTTCTTACACTTAATGTCAAGGGATACGAGAAATTATGGTATGTCTTGTTTTTTGCTCTCCCAGTGTTCTCATGCTTAGCTGTTTACAGAAATAAAGGATTGAAAGAGCTATCAAGAGTTCTATGAGTTTATTCTTCTTCTTTTGAGTTATTCAAGTCTCTGTCAGTAAGATGTGAACTTTTCATTATACCATTGCCTCTGTCTCAGGAAAAAACAAACTTTAGATTCATCTATTAAACACAGAGGAACAAAAAGTCTGTTTGGTATCTGACTGAATAACTTTTTAAGGGAGGCCATAGGGTAAGAATAAGGAATATGGTTTGGTTCATTGGATAAACATAAATAAAGCAGGAGGAAAAAGCATCAGGTTAGACTTACGGGTTAAAGCTTGAACCTCACGTAGCTCACACAGTTGTTTAGAAACAGATCTTTCTTGCTAGGCTTTATTTTAAATGGGAATCATTAATCTCTTAGATGAGAATTGTGGGAAACCATCCTGATCTGAATTTGGGAAAGCAATAGGCCATTTTGAGAAAATAGTGAGGTGTTAAAGAAAGCAAGAGTTTGGGGACAATCTTGAGTTGAATTCTAGCTTTGCCACTTACATTTTGTGAATACATAGGTAAATGACCTTCATTCATTCATTTATTTAAAAGTATATTTACTATGTGCCAGGCACTGTTCTAGACCTTGGTAATAGGCACTGAGTGAAACAAAATAAAAATCTCTGCCCTCTTTGAGTGTACGTTGGGGAGAGAGAGATAATAAACAAGATAAATTTGTAAACTATGTGGAGTGTTTGACAGTAATAAATGCTGAGGAAAAAAATGAAGGCAGAGAAGTAGGATAGGAAGTATTTGGGGTTTTGTAATTTTAGTTATTGCAGCCAAAGAAGGGGTCACTGAGATGACATTTGAGTAAAGACTTGAAGGAACAGTGTAAATAAGCCATGTCATTATCTCGGGGGAGACCATTCCAGGCAGAAGGTAAGCAATCACCCTAAAGTGGTTTAGGGCACAAGGAAGAGCCAGTGTAATTAGAACTGCATAAATATATAAATAGGGGAAATAGTAAGAGATAGGGTCAGAGAGCAAACTAGTGGTCAGATCATTTAATGTCTTCGTAGAGCTTTTCCTTTTGGAGTTTTTTTTTTTTTTTTTTTTTTTTTTTTGAGACAGAGTCTCACTCTCTTGCCTGGGGCGAGTGCCATGGCGTCAGCCTAGCTCACAGCAACCTCAAACTCCTGGGCTCGAGCAATCCTACTGTCTCAGCCTCCCGAGTAGCTGGGACTACAGGCATGCGCCACCATGCCCGGCTAATTTTTTCTCTATATATTTTTAGTTGTCCAATTAATTTCTTTCTATTTTTAGTAGAGACGGGGTCTTGCTCTTGCTCAGGCTGGTCTCGAACTCCTGAGCTCAGGGCGATCCGCCCACCTCGGCCTCCCAGAGTGCTAGGATTACAGGCGTGAGCCACCGCGCCCGGCCCTTTTGGAGTTTTTTATTTTGTTTTGTTTTGTTTGAGTCAGGGTCTTGTTATGTCACCCAGGCTGGAGTGCTGTAGTGGTGGGATTCACAGCTCACTGCAGCCTCAAACTTCTAGGCTCAAGTGATTCTCCTGCCTGAGTCTCTGGAGTAGGTGGGACTGCAGGTGTGTGCCACCATGACTGGCTAATATTTCTTATTTTTTGTAGAGACAGGGTCTCACTATGTTGCCCAGGCTGGTCTCAAACTCCTAGCCTCAAGCAATCCTCCCACCTCAGCCTCCGAAAGTGCTGGGATTACAGGCATGAGGCCAGTATCATAGATCATTTTATGGACTTCAGCTTTTGTCTGAGTGAGTTGGGGAGCCATTGGTGGATTTTGAGCAAAGGTATAAAATGATATGACAACATTTTTACACAATCATTCTGGCTGCTGTTTACAAAATACTGTAGAGGGGGTGAAGATGAAAGCAAGGAGACCAGTTAGAAGGCTATTGGAATCATTCAGCCAAGAGAGGGTGGTGGAACTTTAGGAAAGAAAAAGAAATAAAAGGCATCAGTGCTGGGTGCTGAGGCGGGAGTGTATTAGGATTGGGTTCTGCTGGAATTAACAGCAAAACCCAAATACAGGCATATCTCTGAGATATTGTGGGTTTGGTTCCGGACCACTGCAATAAAGTGAATATTGCAATAAAGCAAGTCACACAAATTTTTCGGTTTCTCACTGCATGTAAAAGTTATGTTTACACTATACTGTAGTTTATTACGTATGCAGTAGCGTTATGTCTAAAAAAATATGCATACCTTAATTAAAAAATACTTCATTGCCGTTAGGTGCAGTGGTATGTTCCTGCAGTCCCAGCTACTAAGGAGGCTCAGGGAGGAGGATCGCTGGAGCCTAGGAGTTTGAGATTACAGTAAACTATGATGATGCCACTGCAGTCTACTGCAAGCAAGAGCGAGACCCTATCTAAAAAAAAAAACAAAAGGAAAATTGTTTAATGTAGCCACCTTTATGAATCTTACCTAGATCTCCTGGATAACTTGCTGCAGCTTCTCCATTAGCACTTGCTGCTTTACCTTGTACTTTTATATTATGGAGACAGCTTCTTTCCTTAAACTTCATGAACCATTCTCTGCTAGCTGCAGACTTTTTATCTGCAGCTTCCTCACCTCTCTCAGCCTTCATAGAATTGAAGAGAGTTAAAGCCTTGCTCTGGATTAGGCTTTGGCTTAATTGAGGGAATGTTGTGGCTGGTGTATCTTCTATCCAGACCAGTCAGACTTTCCCCATATTAGCAATAAGGCTCTTTTGCTTTTCTATTATTTATACATTTCCTCAAGTAGCTTTTTTTTTTTTTTTTTGAGACAGGATCTCACTCTGTCACCCAGGCTAGTGGGCAGTGGCATCATCGTATCTCACTGTAATCTCAAACTCCTGGGATTAAGTGACTCTCCTGTCTCAGTCTCCCAAGTAACTGGGATTACAGGCATGCACCACCACGCCTGGCTAATTTTTATATATTT
The DNA here is from genome assembly GCA_004363605.1 of Indri indri. NCBI lineage: Eukaryota > Metazoa > Chordata > Mammalia > Primates > Indriidae > Indri > Indri indri. Next base: position 6,203 of record RJWJ010045963.1, on the reverse strand, counting down.
TTTGTAGATACGGAGTCTCACTCTTGCTCAGGCTGATCTCGAACCCCTGGCTTCAAGCAGTCCTCCCACCTTGGCCTCCCAAAGTCCTAGGATTACAGGTGTCAGCCACTGTGCCCAGCCCTCTAGTAGCCTTTTAATTTCAGTGACTTTTCTTTTGCATTCACAACTTGGCTAACTATTTGGCGCAAAAGGCCTAGCTTTCGGCCTATCTCGACTTTCCATATATTTTCTTGATTAAGCTTAGTAATTTCTAGCTTTTGATTTAAAGTGAGGGGCATGCAACTCTTCCTTTCAGTTGAACACTTATAGGCCATTGTAGGGTTATTAATTGGCCTAATTTCAATATTTTTGTGTCTTAGGGAATAGGGAAGCCCAAGGAGGAGAGAGATGGGGGGTGGCTGGTTGGTAGAGCAGTCAGAACACTCACAACATTTATTGATTTAAGTTTGGTATCTCATATGGATGCAGTTTGTGGTGCCCCAAAACAATTACTGTAATAACATCAAGGATCACTGATTACAGCTGGGTGCGATGGCTCATACCTATAATCCTAACACTTTGTGAGGCCGAGATGGGAGGATCACTTGAGGCCAGGAGTTCCAGACCAGCCTGAGTAGCATGGCAGGACCCTGTCTCTACAAAAAATAGAAAAATTCGCCAGGTGTTGTTGTGTGTGCCTGTAGTCTCAGCTACTTGGGAGGCTGAGACAGGAGAAATGCTTGAGCCCAGGAGTTGGAGGTTGCAGTGAGCTATAATGATGCCACTACACTCTAGCCTGAGCAGCACAGTGAGAGTCTATCTCAAAAAAACAAAACAAAACAACAAACCTCACTGATTACAGATCACCATAACAGATATAATAATAAGGAAAAAGTTTGAAATATTAAATATTATGAGAATTACCAAAATGTAGTACAGAGATATAAACTGAGCACATGTCATTGGAAAAATAACACCAATTACTTGACACAGCGTTGCCACAAACCTTCAGTTTGTTAAAAAACAAAGTATCGCCGGGCGCGGTGGCTCATGCCTGTAATCCTAGCACTCTGGGAGGCCGAGGTGGGCGGATCGCCCTGAGCTCAGGAGTTCGAGACCAGCCTGAGCAAGAGCGAGACCCCGTCTCTACCAAAAATAGAAAGAAATTAATTGGAGAGCTAAAAATATATATAGAAAAAATTAGCCGGGCATGGTGGCGCATGCCTGTAGTCCCAGCTACTCAGGAGGCTGAGACAGTAGGATTGCTCGAGCCCAGGAGTTTGAGGTTGCTGTGAGCTAGGCTGACGCCATGGCACTTGCCCCAGGCAAGAGAGTGAGACTCTGTCTCAAAAAAAAAAAAAAAAAAAAAAACAAAGTATCTGCAGAGTGCAGTAAAGCAAAGCACAATAAAACGGGGTATGCCTGTAGTCTCTTAAGACAGAAGCTTATTTTTCTTTTACAGTCAAGAAATGCAGAGGTAGTCAGTCCAGGGCTGGTCTAGTCAGGGACCTAGGTATCTTATGTCTATAGTTTTCTATCCTAATATCATCTCACAGTCCAGTATGGCTGCTGGAGCACCAGCCTTTACTTTCACATTCAAGCCAGAAGGAATTTGGGATGAGTAAAGAAGGATCGCCCACTTTCTTTAAGGATACTTTGTGGAAGTTGTAATTACTTGTATTTGTTTGGTAGGGCTGCCATAGTAAAAAGCACAAGACTGAGTGGATTAAACAACAGAAATGTTTTTTCTTGCAGTTTTGGGGGCTAGAAGACCAAGATCAAGGTGTTGCCAGGTTTGGTTTCTCCTGAGGCCTTTGTGGCTTCCAGATGGCCACCTTCTCTGTGTCCTCGCATAGTCTTTTCTTTATGCATGCCATGCCCCTGGTGTCCCTATGTGTTCAGATTTCCTCCTCTTACAAGGACACCGGTCAGATTGGATTAGGACCTGCCCTAGCGGCCTCATTTAACTTAAATGCCTCTTAAAAGCCCTGTTTCCAAATATAGTCACATTCTGAGGACTGGGGGTTAGGGCTTCAACACAGGAATTTGGGGGAGACACTGTTCAGCCCATAACATTAATTCTGCTTACATCTCATGGGCTATAACTTAAGTACATACTTATATTTTGCTACAGTCGAGATTGGGATATGTATAGCTTTTTTCCAGGAAGCTGTGTGTCCCAACTAAAAATCGGTAATTCTATTACAAAAGAGGTGATTGGATATTGAGGAATAAATAGCAGTTTCTCCTTTGCAGTAGAGGCTTAAGGGCTAATGATTCTTAAAGATTTCCATTTCCTTCTTGTGAAATTAAATTGTTGTTACCTCATTTCTCTGGCTAATCTCATATTTTGAAAGATTGTTTTGTTGACTGAGGTGTCCTTTCCACCTAACATGTGGTGGCATTGACTTCTAAGGTCATTTGGTAGGGCAGGATAGCATTAGCTGCATGGCATTTAAGTTAGCAATAGAAGGTATCCTGAAAGTGCCATGAATAGTAGTTAAATGGTGATTTTTTTTTCTTTTCCAGATGTCTTGTCCAGGTTCAGTAGGGAGCAGTTTCACAAGGGGAAGGGAAAAGATAATGTGCATTTTCAAGGTCTTTTCCATCCTTAAGATTCTGTGATATTTTTTGCATAGTGGCAATAGTTTGATAAAGCTAAAGAAAACGGAAGCAGTAGAGGGGAGAGCCCCCTACTGCTCCTCTTTATGTGAAAGAGGAGGATATTTGATTTGTTCTGTTTTACTCAAGAATGTACAATGGGCATTTTTGGCAAAGATGGTAGAGAAGCTGACATAAAGTGTAACAAGGTCTACCAACACTTCAGTCCGCTGATCGAAGCACCTGCAGTTCTCATTTTAGGGCAAGTACAGTTATAACATATAGCAAAGAAAGAGGGTATATGTCCGGAACATTTTAATCTTGTTTCTCTTTTTACTTTGCCTAAGGAATTGCTCTGGACACCTGCCAACTCCTATGAGTTTCCTTACACAACAGTGAATCCTTTTGCAGTTATAGAACAGAATGATTTTCATGCTTCCATGATTTGGAAAATTGGCACAATTGTTGTTATTGTTATTGGCCTAGTGCTAGTGAAACCTGTGACTTTTGACTTCTACAGTCCTTCAAGGGGTTGGCGACTGACACATACCTATAGCTTTATGTTTTTGTTAAGTACTTTACACTCTATTCCCATATATTCTGCTTTCTTTGAAAAGAATGGAGAGTTGGACCTATATCTCTCATTTATAACTCAGTAGGGCTTTATTTCCTGTCCTTTTCCCAAGGGCTATTAGGCATTTACCTCTTCAGGCATGCAGTCGTTATATTGTTTTTATTTTTTGTCCTTTGTTTTGACATTTTAGTGGAAAGAACATTGAATTTTGGAACCAAGTAGACCTGGGTTTGAATCCTGGCTTCTTATACATAGTGTATGGTCCTGAACAATTCACTTAATATTTCTGAGTATTAGTATCTTTTTTTATAAAATAGAGATAACACTTTGTACCTTGAGATCAAGTAAGATGATTTCTTTCAACTGTAAAAAATTGAAAGTCGTGAGGGGCAGATCGAGGTTGAAGGGAAACATGGGAGAGCTTACCAACTTTTTTTTTTGTTTATTTGTTTTTGAGACAGAGTCTTGCTCTGCTGCCCAGGTTAGAGTGCAGAGCATCATCGTAGCTCAGTGCAACCTTGAACTCCTGGACTCAACAGATCTTCCTGCTTTGGCCTCCTGAGTAGCTGGGACTATAGGTGTGTGCCACCATGCTTGGCTAATTTTTTTTTTTTTTTGTAGAGACGGGGTTTTGCTCTTGCTCAGTCTGGTCTCGAACTCCTGGCCTCGAGCAATCCCCCCCCCTCAGCCTCCCAAAGTGCTGGGATTACAGGCGTGAGCCACTGCACCTGGTCCAAAGCTAATTTTTGAATCCAAAAATATGTCCCCCATTGATAATCTCTGAAGAGAGACCTACGATCTAGGCACACTTCTTATCCCACACTCTACACCCCAGAATGCTCCTAAATGGCCAGCCACTTTGGAACACTTAGAACTTTAACTTTGGGATCAGACACAACTAGGTTGGAATCTTGCCTTTGCCCCTTTTGTGTTGACTTGGAAAAGTTATTTAATTTGTGTAGCTTTCGTTTCTTCATCTGAAAAATAACCCTAACAAACAGTTGTCTTACGATTAAATAATGTATAGAAACAATAAAAAGTAAAAAATTAAAGTCAGAGAAAGAATGTAGATTTTGGAGTCAGACACTACCCAGGTTCTGGTCTAGTTCTGCCACTTAGTAGTGGTGTGAGTTTGATCAAGTAGCTTAGCTACACTTGGTGGATGTGAGTTGAAGTGTATAAAGCACCAGGTTCATAATCTTCCTAATCATGCTCAATAAACATTTACACCTTTTCCTTTTCTCCTAACTCCAATGTCAAAGGATGTAAGAAAAGGCTTACAATGCACGAGCACCTAGACTGTTTTGTTTGTTTTGTTTTTAACCTACCATTTTACTCCTGTGGATGTTTTGTCCCCACAGCTTGATTCCTAGAGGCGTTTTTTTGGTTTTGTTTTGTTTTTTGGTGCTGTTAAATAACATACAATAAAATGTACAGATCTTAAGTAGTATTCAGTTAATGAGTTTTGATAATTGTATTCACCCATGTAACCACTGCCCCAAACAAAATAGAATATTTCCATCACTCCTGGAGGGTCCCTTATTTTTCTTTCCAATCAATATTTATCCCCCAGTCCCTGAGCAATCACTTTCTGATTTCAATCACTGTGTTTATTTTGCTTCCTGAATTTCATATAAATAGACTTACAGAGCATGTATTTAGAGGTGGCAGGCAGTCTGCTTTCTTTCATTTACCATAATATTTTTGAGATCCATCATGTTTTTGTGGGTAGTAGAATATACCCTGTGTGTGTGTGTGTGTGTGTGTGTGTGTGTGTGTGTGTGTGTATGTATTTCAGGTTGAGTGTTCCTTTTCTGAAATGCTTGGGACTAGAAGTATTTCGGATTTCAGATTTTTTTGGATTTTGGAATATTTGCATTATACTTACCCGACTGAGCATCTCTAATCCCAAAATCCAAAATTCTCCAATGAGCATTTCCTTTGCACATCATGTTGGTGCTCAGAAGGTTTCCATTTTCGAGTATTTCAGATTTCAGAATTTTGGATTAGGGTTGCTCAGCTTATAGTTTTTTTTTTAATTGTTAAATAGTATTGCATTATATGAATATGTCACAGTCTGTTTATCCATTCTCCTGAACCCCTAGATTTTAAACAATTTTTAAAAATGTGAGTATCAATTAGGAATAATTTACTATTGACATACAAATTAGTAAAGGACTAGAAAGCTTTACACGGAATTTGCCACTGGCTTAATCAGAATTTTTAGCATCTAGATATTGTTTTCTTGCCTGCATTCTCTCTTCTTAGCCATAGATTAAAAGGGAGAAAATGAAACTGTCCTTCTGTCTGTGAGTGTTCCCTATATAATGTATTCCTTTTGGCCCAATGCCTAGAAAGTTGTTTATAGAATTGATGGAAGGATATATAATCTCACTGTGTTCTGGAAGGTACTTACCTTGACAGTCAAAAATTTATGGGGAATATGCTGTATTCTCCCTGAAAAAAATTGCCGAATCTTGGCTCCCAATCATCCTCCCTTGTATCATCCTGTTTCCTCACTCTCCCTCCTTGCCCCCTACATCTGACAGTCCCCTCTGTGCAGCTTTGAGCCACTGAATGTCCTCAGGAGACATTCTGCCTTTGAAATTTTGCTGTTTGCCTGATTGAAATGTACACTGTGCACAAATAGGTTGCAGGGAAGCACACATCTAGGCCCTCCTGGGAGCTTAATGTCTTTGCTTTGTTCTAGTCACAGTTACATGTGAAATAGTTCCTTTCTTCTCTCACAAAAAACCTCCCAAAGCCTTTAATTTCCTCTGTATACCAAATAAACTATCAAGAGTGGAAATTACTTCTCTGCCTTTAACATTCTACTGGCTTTATTTTCACTCTTAAGGCTTTCTTTAATTAGTGAATTGTCTTTCAACTGCAACTTTTACTTTTCTTTTGGCCCAGAAAAATTTGTTTCTAGGAATCCTTATGTCCCAAGAGTAAGAAGAGCCCTTTTGTGGGCAGGTTCAGTGGCTCATGCCTGTAATCCTGGCACTCTGGGAGGCCGAGGCAGGAGGATTGCCTGAGCTCAGGAGTA
>RJWJ010045962.1:0-11531 GCA_004363605.1 Indri indri | reverse complement strand
TGGATTAATAAAATGTGGTATATGTATACCATGGAGTACTATTCAGCTTTAAGAAACAATGGTGATATAGCACCTCTTGTATACTCCTGGATAGAGCTGGAATGCATTCTACTAAGTGAAGTATCCCAAGAATGGAAAAACAAGCACCACATGTACTCACCATCAAATTGGTAGTAACTGAACAACACATAAGTGTACATATAAGAATAACATCTATTGGATGTCGGGCAGGGGGGGAGGGGGAAGGGAAGGGGCGAGGGGGAGGAGGGGACGGATATATGCATACATGAAGAGTGCAATGCGCACCATCCGACAGATGGACATGCCTGAAATTGGGACTTGGGGGGAAGGGGTGGCAAGGGCAACATACGTAACCTAAACATCTGTACCCCCATAATAACAAACAATAAAAAAAAGAGAGTACTTTTGTATTTCAGGGGTTCCTGGGGACATTGGGAAAGGGAAATATATCATGTGGCAGTATTCCATAAAATAAACGACCTGGAGAGATTAATAAAACTTTGCAAGGATGCTTACACATGGCATGTATTAAATAATTATTACAAATATGTAAAGAATGTATGACTATTTTTAGATGTAATCTCCTAACAAATTCCAACATTGCTTCATTAAATATCTATTTATGTATTTTGCAATAAAAGGTTTATAGCACCATATGTATAGCATAATCTAATGTTTGTAAAAATTATGGGTAGTTTTATATATAGACAGAAATAGCTGAAAAGATATCTGTCAATCTGTACATGATGATGTCACTATAGCGTGGGATTATGAGAGATGTGCTTTCTCTGCCAACATAACTTTTCAGTTATCTGCATCTTTTCCAGAGTTTCTTATTACTTTTTTAATCAATAAAAAAATCATGCACATAGTCAGTTTGGGAACTTAAATTGCCTTGAATACTTTTTGGACAGGAAATGATAAAAGCAAATATTTAATAATTCTTATGTGTAGAAGTGGGTAGTGCATTCGGTAATCAAAACAAAAAAAAGACCAAAAAATGCAAAATGACATATATCAAAAGAATAATAGTGCTTACCTTGAGTGGTGGAAATGATAGGTAAATTTTGTTATTTTTGCTTTGTGCTTTTCTGCATTTTCCAAACGTTCTGTATCAAGCATGTAATACTTTTGTAATTAGGCGGAAAGCTAAAGTGTAAATGTTGCAAATGAAAGCAGAAAATGAGAAAGCTCTCAAACAAGGCTACCCTCTTCTCTGCGCTAACTTCTCTTTAACCACGGCTGCATCCTCCAAAGATACAAATGCATTAACTTGACCTTCAGCAGCCCTTGTATAGTTACCCTTTTTCTAACTCCTGCCTGCTAAAATATTTTTTTTAGCCCCCAATGGTAGATTAAAACCTCAAGTAGACAAACTGACCTAGCTGGGTCTGATTCAGGAAGAATCCAGGAACCCTCTTTGCTTAATGAATCACCACGGTGTGGCTATTACAAAGGGTGAGAAGATAGCAGACTGTTGCTAGTACTTTGCTGGCCCTTGCCAGCTAACGTGCTTGATCTTAAAGAGAGAAACAAGGAAAGACAATTCACAAACAACTTAAAAAGCAAACTCTCATCTCCTCTCTGGGTTCATCAGAATGCAGCCAGTACGAAGGGTGATTAGTCAGAACTCTAAGTTCTGACTAATTCTCTGAGTGATTAGCTGAGAGATTATCTGAGAGAACTATGGCGCTACCTCCAAGACAGTAATTCTACTGGAGAACTGAGTTAGAGGCATGAAGTCCAAAACTGCAGTGTGCACCATCTACTGTCCCTCCTGAAGCAGGCACCATTTATAGGTGTGTTATAGTGAGCTGGTCACTGTGCTAAAGTGGAAGGTTCTGCTTTTGAGGAACACCTTTCTGTGTCATGACTTATACAAGTAAAAAAAAAAAAAAGAGCTCCTCAGTAGAAGACAAAAGGAAGTGCCAAAAGTTCAAGGCAATGAGGGAAAGGAAATCTGGAGGTAGTGTTCAGAAGAGGGTGACAATGACAAGTTCTTTCCTTAGAGGGTAAGTCTGAGCTTGCTGACCTGTGTAGGTACCTGGAGGTGCTGAGGGTGATCAGAATGACTCTTTCTCCTGAGCAGTGTTGGTGAGAGGTGCCTAAAAAGATAGAGATAGAAGAAATCTCTTCAAAATCGGTGTTCCCAGTCAGAAAAATTTGGTTCTTCTAGGTTGGCGATTTTCCCCCAACATTAAATTTTGAAAAATTTCAAACATACAGAAGGTAAAAGAATTTTATAGTTAATCCTCATGTACTCACCATCTAGGTCCTACCATTAACATTTTACTATGTTTGTTTTCTCATGTGTGTATGTGTATATAATCTCCAACCCTCTATCCATCTTACTTTTTGATACATTTGAATGTAGATTTCAGACATCAGTATACTTCTCCTTAAATGCTTCAGTGTATTCATCATAAACTAAAGTTGAATATTGGTTTACATTTTTTCTTTTAAGATAAAATTTACAAAGAACAGAATGCTCAACTCTTAAGTGTACTATTTACTACATTTTGACAACCACGTATACCTTTGTAACCTAAATGCATATCAAGATCAGAACATTACCCAAATCCCACAAAGTTCTCTCAGATCTCTTTTCAGTTAACTCCCACCTCCTCTCCACCATAGGAAACAATTGTTCTAATTTTTTTCCACCATAGAACAGTCTGCTTGTTCTAGAACATCATATAATTGAAATCACACAACATATACCCTTGAATAAGGCTTTTTTGTTTCAGTATGTTTTTGAGATTCATCCGTGTTGTTACATCAATAATTCATTCCCTTTTGTTGCAAGCAGCATTCCCATTGAATGAATATATGACAGTTTGTTGATCCATTCTGCTATTGGCATTATACAGTTTGGGGCTGTCATGAATGAAGCTGCTATAAACATTCTTGTACAAATCTTTGTGTGAGCATATGTTTTCATTTCCTTTGAGTAATTACTTAGGAGTGGAATTGCTGAGTAATACGGTAGGTATACATTCAGTTTTATAAGGAACTCTCAGACCTTTTTACAAAGTACTTGCACCATTTCACACTCTCACTACCAGGGTATGAGAATTCCAATTTTTCTACATCCTCACTACATTTAGCATTGTTGGTCTTTTTTAACTTTAGCCATGCTGGAAGGTGTGTAGTGATATTTCATTGTGATTTTAATTTGCGTTTCCTAGGCCAGTGGTTTTCCAATTTTGGTGTGCTTAAGACACACCTGGGTTACTATAGACTCATAGGTCCCACTAGAGCATTGTTTCTTTGTTTGTTTATTAGTTATTTGTATTTTTACTTGTGTCAAGCTCCCCTGGAGATTCTGATGAAGTTGGTTCATAGACCAGCTCTGAGAAACTGGCCCCCTGGTAGTTGCAAATTGATATTTGATATCTGACTTCAGTCTACATTCACTTCTCCCTAGCAACTAGGATTGGTTTACTTTCTTCCAATGGAAGTGTGTGGGCACTTTTCATACTTACTAAAACATTTATTACTAAAGTTTTAATCTTAAGAAATTGATGGGCTCAAGGATGAATACGAGAGTCTGGATTTTCTGAACCAAATTCCAAAAGAAAGATATCTTGAGAAACTGTGCTAAAAAATCCATATTTTCAGGGATCTACAATCAGCATATTATTCTCAAAAATTTCCTTATGGGTCACAGATTAAGAAAATGATTACCATATCTTTATTTTCACCAATGGGTTAATATATTTGCTACTTCCATGTAAGACCAATACTGTTATATGTGATTTAGTGAACAAAATATAGGCCCAAATAGTCTAATGGCAATTGGTAGGAAAAATATTGAAAATACATAAGCATTTTATTATTACCGTATTGGATGCTAAGAGTGAGGTGAAAAAGGACAAAGATGCTATTAACCTAAAGCAACAATAAAAACATGTTATCCGCAGGGCTCAGCCAAAGGAAAGATGTGAACAATTAAAATAATAATAACAACAATATTGAATTTATCCAGTACCTTTTTTACCAAGAAGTCAAAGGCATTTATGAATGATGGCTCATTAAATCTCACAGCATCTCTGTAAGATGTAAGTTAGGCAGGGGAGGGAATGATACCATATTTTTTTCCAGTGGAGAATTATGGATAGAGTCTTTAATATAATGATAGGTATAAAGGATAGAAACAAAGATAAGAATAGAATTAAAGAGGAACCCAGGATTCATAACTTCCTTTTGTGTGTTCTAGTTCCCAGCCCCTGCTTAGTAAATTCAGTCATTCCCAGAACACATCTTGGGTTGCAAAATATGTACCATAGGGACACACAGACAGTATTCAGTTGGATACAGGTGAAAAAGAGCACTGGCCTGTATTTGAAGAATGTTAACAGGCAGAATTCCTCTCTTGAATTATCTAGTTTTTATTTCTTTTTTCACTAAACAAGCTCTGACTAAAGAGTAAAGAGTACCAGTTAAGAAGAACAAAGCAAAAGCCATCTCATGTCAGTCCTCAGGGCTTTACAGATAAATATCCTTTTTTAAAATTTTTTTATTTCAGAATATTACAGGGGTACAAATGTTTTAGTTACTGGGATTACTTTTGTACTGCTTGAGTCAAAGTTATAATTGTGCCCATCACCCAGATAGTGTACACTGTACCCATTAGGTATGATTTCACCCATCCCTTCCTCCCCCCTCCCACCTGCATGATTTCCATTGAGTTTTACTTTCACTTGTGCACATGAGTGCTGATGGGTTAGTTCTAACTTAATAGTGAGTACATGTGATGTTTGTTTTTCCATTCTTGCTGTACTTCACTTAGGAGAATGGTATCCAGTTCTATTCAGATTGTTGCAAAGGTATTAATTCGTTTTTCATGGCTGAGTACTCCGTGGTATACATATACCACATTGTATTAATACACTCTTGAATCGATGGTCACTTGGGTTGATTCCACATCTTTGTGATTTTGAATTGTGCCACGATAAACATTATAGTGCAAGTGTCTTTTTGATAAAACATCTCAATTAAATACAAAGCCCAAACTCCCCATTTTTGCCTTGAGTGATTTCTTCCCCTTCTTCTCATACTGAGCACATGTGTCCTTTAAGTATTAATATTTGTCTGGCCTGGCGGGGTAACCTGCCCCACTGAAGGCTGAATGTCATCATAGCCTTCTTGGAGCCTCTTCAACTCTCAGACATCTGCAGCTCTGGACTGGTTAGAGCCAGACATTCCACCGAGAATAATGATCTCTAGATCTCTAAAAAGAGAAACCCCATTAGGTGTTTGGCTTGCACAAGACGTCACTTTTCAAATCTGCTATATTTGTGGGCATCCATGGAAATGTTCTCCGTGATTATGCAAATTCCATTTGACAGGTGGGGAAGTGTGTGCAGGTTAAAGATGAATGTCTTCTCTCCCACTTGAAAAGCTTGACAGTGCCTCTTCTTCCAGTAGGAATCTCGAGCTCTCTTTTCTCTTACCTCACCTCCATAATTTTTGCTACCTTGGCTACTCTTTCCTTTTCTTGTGTCAAACTGATACCTCTTTATTCTTTTAATTTAGGAGTTTTTCCAGTCAAGTATAGGAAATTTCATGTGAACTCTGGGCCATGCTATTTCCTCTTCTGAGTATAAATATTTAATAGAAACATTGGATCTCCAGCTTCATTGTGAAACCTTTTTGGGCCTTCCTTTTTTCTCATCCTTTGATCATCTGTGTTGCTCAGTATTGAACCTATGTCAGTTCCCCACGAGCCCCTTAAGATAAAGACACTAGGAAGAGATTGTGCTTCCCTTGTCAGGGTCTGGTTTTCAACATCATATTTTAGCATTGATTTTGGTTCAGAGGTCACCAGATGTACAGCCAATTAATTTCCCCAAAAATGAAAAATATTTTTAGGGTTCCATCCAGAACCTCCCTCTCTTCCTCCTCCTCCGTCTCGCTAATTTCAACTTGATGCCTGTTTGTTGGTCATTTAACCCTTTAAGAAGGAACACCGAGTTAGTGCTTTAGTGAATGATTATCTTTGACTTTCAATCTCAAATGAACCATTTACTGATAAAACGGGGAGGGAAACATTAAAAGGAAAAGCTATTAAAGAATTATAGACTTAAGAAGTCACACAGTACTTGTGCATTTTGCTTTGTAGTCAAGGAACCTATAAAATTGTACACACATTAGGAGAAAAGTTCCCACCCAGCATGCATTGATTTAACAGCATAACTCCCAGTAACGTAAAGTATGGATCTTGATTCTTAGGGCTCATTTTGTTGTTATCCTCTCTTTCTTAATAGGACAGGGTTTAAAAATATGCTACTGTGCATACACAATAGCTGCTTTTCACATACGCTTTTATCTGTGCGGAAATTATTCTCTCAGGCAAGAGATTAAAATAAATGCATAACAACTTTTTAGAATTGCTAATCCAACTAGACTTCTCTGAGAAAATTCAGCCTTTGAAAAAGGTCATCTCAAACCTTGACATAAACAATAAACACTAATAAAATTTACTTCTTCCTACAATGGACAATGATGAATATAACATAGATATATGATATTTCTTTCCCTTAGGAAACCAGATTGGTGCTGGAAGAAGCCAGTGCATGCATTACTGCTTTATATGGTATCAATAAGGTTGAACTTGTGTGTATTGTAAACCAAAACGGGGATCAAATCAAGTTGATATTTTGAGTCAAATGGATAATAGGATGGAAAGTAAAGTGGGTGTAAGCTGGTGTTGTTGGAAAGGAGTTCTGTGGGTCCCGAGGCTGGCATTCTGTCGGTCCTGGTTCTGCCGTGTGGCCTTGGACAAGTCACTATTTCGTGGAGTTGGGAGGAAAGGAGGGAGAGGAAGGGGATACTTTATGTCAGAAACCATTCTAGAAACCTTATTTGGCTTATATTATTTTAACCTTGACTTCTTGTTTTTAGAATGGAAGAGGCACAGCTTCAAGGAAATTGTGAATCTTTCAGAGTTCCTTAGCAGAAAGCCATTTGCTTTGCTAGGACAGAAATAGTCAATGCTTGATGTTTTTGTGTATTTTGCTTTCCCTTATTAATTACATTGTTCCTGTCCTGCAAAGACTCCCTCCATCTTCTGCTAGTGCCCCCAGGCTTTGCCCAAGGGAATCTCCAACCAGACTTATTCACTGGGGCATTGAAACTCGAGCTGTAAAGCCTAGACTGGGATTCCTTATGTCTGTAATTTCTTTTTTCTGTCTTCTCTGGCCCCTGCCTAGACTTTCCTAACAACTCAGATTACTGTGACCCCAGTCTTTTCTTTCCTGATACCACCTTTTCCTCCTTTTCTTTTTCTTTTATCTTCTCATAGGCATGGCGTCCCACAAAAGGAATCTTTATACATAACCCATGCCCTGACGTTGAGTCAGAGGCTTCACCCCCTATTTAAGAATCTCAAAATCTGAGGGGTAGCAGAAACCATCAGGGTAGTTTTCAGGTCAATCTCAAAGAGATAGGATGATAAAACAATTTTATATCACAGAAAATATAGTTAACACTCATTTTACTGTTGAGGAAACTGAGTCCCTGATTTGCCCAAGATCATATAGTGACTGAACAACAGAGCTGAGTTCCTCTCACTCCCAGTCTGGGGCTCTTTCTACCACATCAGACGGGGAGGAGGAGGGAGGGGTGAGGAGGAGGGAGGGGTGAGGAGGACAAGAACATGAGCTCTCAGGTTCACAGGTCATTACCAGCAGGTGCAGTTCTGCATTTGGAGCAGCCTTGTGATTGTCCTTATTAGCCTCTTTCCCTTCAGGTAGCCTGAGGAGCTTTCGTGGAATGAAATGAACTTGCCCTGCATAGAAATAAAGACTGTGGACATTTTTCAGGACAACAGAGTTAGCTCTGTGAACTGTATGTAATTGGAGCTATTGGAACCCACCCAGGACTGGAGATGAGGGTTCTTTGGGGATTTAAAAAAAAATCTTTACTTTTACTCTGAAAGGGGTAGAAATGGTAAGCTAAATTCCAAGAGGGACAGACAGCTACAGGATTTGTATATAGGAAGAGCTTCAGGGCCACAGTCTGAATAGATTTGGGGCAACAGAGAGACTTGCCTTGAAGTTATATTTGCCTAACAAGAGACTATTTTTATTTAGATTGTATGTCTAATAGGCATGGCTTAGAGATGCCGATAGAAATCATAGGTGGATAGATAAAGAAACCCCAGTCTACGCCTTTACACTGCCATTGGTTTCTAGTAAGAAAACCAGCATCAAATATCTACATCCCATGCCTTGCCTTCTGCCTCAGCAGTCACCGCAGAGCCCCTGCTCCATCTCACGCCAGGGTCCTTTCGCTTTAGAGAGCCCGCAGGCAAACAATATGATTAAGCTATGTGTTGTTGAGGACTTCATTTGTAATAGATCTTTAGGGATGTACATAATCTAATAAGTCCCCTGTACATTCTGGAGATATTTTTGGTTCTTCTTACTAAGACAGGGATACCAGACTGGTAGGATCAGATTTCCACCGTCGATGGTGGTCTTGAATCTGAGGACCTTCACTGAAGCGTTGGTATACATTTCATTCTGAATAAATCTATTCAGAAATACTGACTATACCTTACGGCATTATTGATAATTCTCATATGGAGAAATATTGACTTTAAAAAAATGAATGTCAATAAGATTTTTTAAAAACACTCAACAGTCAATACTGGTAAGGGTATGATGAGATTTTCACTTTCACATCTTGCTTACTGTTCATTGTATATATAGTGATAAGACTTTTCTGGAAAGCAGCTTGGCAATATAAAAATTTATCAAGAGTCTAAAATGTTTCTATTCTTTGGCTTAGTTATTTCACTTTCAGGAATCTATCCTAAGGAAGTCAACAGTGATGCAGACAAAGAGCCATGTCAGAGTCATTCCTCCCAGCCTTATTGACGATAGTTGTACTGGACACAATGGATCAAGGCCCAGCCTCCTTCTAACCTTATTCTTGCTGGGCCTTTGTTCTGCAGAGGCTGGAAATCTAAAACCTATACAACCCAGTCTCTCTTATAAAAATCATATGCTAATTAGGTCTCTCCCAAAATATGCACTCACATAATATTTATAGGATAAAAGTGAAACAGAGGATATCTTTCTATTGACCCATGTTTTTTGGTTAGGGTTTTTGTCAACAAACATGGTGGTGGAGATGCTGGGTTTTCCTAAAGAAGCATCCTAGTGTCCATCACTCATTTGGGAAGTATCAGGAGAGGCTGTGGCAGGGGCAGAAATGGTCCTGCTTTTTGGATCACAGCTGTGACAGTGCACTCTGGAAGTCAGCAGTACCAGCAAGGGTCTCCTGAAACCCCACGTGTATCGGCTCTATGGTCGGATTCTGGGAATCATTCCTGGGACCCGGCATAAAGTCTACTCTTTCAAACCTTCCACAATTTTGTAAACTTCTCATTCCCTGTATTAAATTGCCTTTCTGCCTAACATAGGTAAGGAAGCTTCTGTCTCCTGACTTTTGATGAGGATTGACTAAAATCCACAGAAATAATGAAAGGTTAAATATCTTCTAGTGCATCCCTTTGCTGGAGCATCCTGTAGACATTAAAAATAATGTTTGTAAGGAAAGGCAATGACATAGATGTTTAAAAAGAAAAAAAGAGAGGGGAGAGATTTAAGAAAAAATCTGCTGATAAAACATGATCTCAAAGACTAGGAGAAAATTGACTTTACAATGTTGACAGTAGTTACCTGTGGATAATGGGAATATGAATGGTTTTTATTGTATTTGTTATTCTTCTCTTCTCCAAAAGTTTTACAATAAACCTTACTGCTTATGTAACCAGAGGAAATAATAATAAATGCCAGAATTTTTTTAGACAAAGTATTTTCTAACTCATAACGATATATATATACATTTTTAAAATGCTGAATCCAGTTTTTGGCTAAGCTTATTCAAAGGCTATTAATTGGAAGTTTTTTGCATACTAATCTTATAGCAATCATCATTTCTTTTCTCTAGCAATTTACTCCTTGCACTTCACAAAATGTGCTTAGTAGGACCACTCTACAATATGTTTCACTGTTAATATGAAAATGGGTATTTGGTTGATGTCCAAAAGAATTTCACATCAGTATATTCAAAAACATTCTTCGTTGCTTTTTATTTTGTATAAAGAATATTAAAACAATAGAGGTCCTAGGTAATAGATAATAGAAGGTACTAATGTTCAACTTGGCAAAGATAAAGCTCATTGACACTCCCAGTTACATCAGTTACAGCCCTATATGCAGACAAACTCTGGAGGGAAGTAATTAGGTCCATTATGCTTTTATTTCTAATATCAGTTTTAGATATAGTATTGTGCTTATAATGAGTTGAACTAGATATTAAAGTTCTGATTAGTGTGTCATCAGAGAATCAAAGATTTTAATCCTAAAATTTTGCCTTGCACATTACTCTGCTCTATTTAAACCATTTCCAGCAGATGAAAAGCTTAACAAAGGTAACGCCAAAAATGTTGAACACCAAAAATGAAGAATGTTCTACCTTTTGGGGTCATTTGTTTCTATTTCAGCAATGGAAATTATTTCTTCATCTAAATTCCATTTCTTACTCCACCATTTCAGCTTATTTCTTTCTGGTCTAGCCTCAATATTGATAGATAGCAATCATCTAAATGTACTTTTTAAAATACTTAAGGTTTATTATTAAATTGCATTTGGATCTTCCATACCCCAGGCTAGGAAATCTGTTTCTATTATCAGACTTTTCACATTCCAGCCCCCCCCCCCAATTTCTTTCACAGTCCATAGGGCATGATTCTACTATATC
Organism: Indri indri; assembly: GCA_004363605.1. Classification (NCBI taxonomy): domain Eukaryota; kingdom Metazoa; phylum Chordata; class Mammalia; order Primates; family Indriidae; genus Indri; species Indri indri. The sequence continues at coordinate 734 of RJWJ010045962.1, read as the reverse complement.
TGGTCACCAGCAGAAAAATATATAAAGGTATAAAGGACAGGTCCTTTCTATCTATCAGTGCTCCATGAGGACATGACAAAATAACCTTGAATTTTCTGTGGATCAGAAAAGGAAGACTAGATGGTGGTATCCCTTCTTAGTCTTCTTCTCTGGAGATGAAATGGGGGAAGGATATGGTAAGGGAGAAAGTAAGAAGATTTCCAAATAGACCAGAAAAAGAGATATCTTTGACAGGATAGAGAAGAGGAAAAGAAACCAATCATCTATGCAGATCCATAGCTAAACTATGGTTTTCTTGGGTTAAGAAATTTGTACCATTACCATAGTGGAGGCTTAACTCCTAGGACTAAAAATGATGGCATAGTTTGAGGCAATTTTGCTTACAGTGGGGACTTCCATGTAGCCATCTTTCTTCCTGGCACGATAGCTCAGAAATTCTTAAATTTCAGTTTCCCGTAGGCTTCTTCTAAGTATGTAGCACCTTCACAAACAGGTACCAACATAACTGAATGCAAAGGAAGGAGAAATCATGTTGCTTGGAATAATCAAGGAAGGTTTCATGGAGAAGACGGGTTTGAGTTCGGCTCTAAGCAAATGGGTATGGATTGATGGTTGAGTACTGGGGAAGGTGGTAACTTGCATAAGCAAGTCAATTATATTCTCCACACTGGCAATGGTCAGCCAATAACCTGTCTCTAGCTCACATCCTTCGAGTTATGCATGTGAAGACCACA
>RJWJ010045961.1:0-11547 GCA_004363605.1 Indri indri | reverse complement strand
AAAAAAGTGTCCAGGGGTGGTGTCAGTCCCTTTGGTGCAAGTCATGGGGGCGGGGGGGGAGTGAGTCACCTGGGGGTGGTTATGTTGCTTGGCTCATGGCTTGACAAGCAGCCTCCTTCAGCACTCCGTTTTTTTGGCGTGAAGCGCTGGCGACTGGGTGGAATGGGGACCGCCTGAGACCACCTGGCAACTCAGCCAAGAAGGCGACCTCTCTCCCTTTTCTGCCCTTTCAGAGGTGGAGGTTGAGCCGCCGGCTAGGACACATTGTACACAGGGTTGGGAAAGAAAGTGCCTTCTTTTGTTACTCCTCCTTGAACGGCGGGACCAGCTCTGCGGGGCAGAGGCAGGGGCGATGACTCAGGCCATTGCCTGGGCAACAGGCCCTGGTAATTTTAGGCTATGGACTCTCAAAATGGCGGCTGCCCACCCACTGAGAGTTAGCGCTGGAGGTGACTGGGGGGGTGGGGGTGGGGGCCATCGGGATCCGGGTTTGTCACTGCTGTCTCCAAGAGCCTCCCGCTGAGCCCAGTGCTTCCCTAATACACTGAGTCAGGACTGATCAGTAGGCGGGATCTGTACTCTTTCCCACCCTATGCCGGCCAAATCTTCGGGGCGATTTCCAAGGGCAGAGCCTCCTTTATGGTGTTCACCTCCCCTGATCTGGTCCTGGCGGTCCCCTAAAGCGAGAAGCCTGTTTCCAAGCTCCCTCCTGTGGAACCGGAAAGTGTCCACTTGGACCAGTTCCTGCCCCACCCAAAGCAAACGCAGCACAGTGCACAGGAGAGTTCAAAATGTTTCCCGCTCCTGTCTCCACTCCACGCAGCCTGTCGCCAGTGCTACCCCTTCGCACTGACTTCACGGGCTTCCCTGCCTGCGTGGGTGTGGGGGTTGGTGGAGGAAGAGTCGTCCTCCTGTGGGTCAGATCACACTGCCCTGGCCAGCCCGCCAGTGGGCGCGGCGGTCCCATGCTCCACTCCCCACTGTATATCCGGCACTCTCGGGATTTTGTGATCAATTCTCTGGTTCACCATTTTTTTCCACAGCGCTGCTTGTCTCTCGCTGCTTCTCTGCAGATTCACGAAGCTGATCCTGTGGGTGAGTGATTCACTCGTGTGTGGTTGTCCGCGTTCTTCGTCTTCTACTCTGGGAGCAGAGAGCAAGAAGGTCACCCCAATCCACCATTTTTTTTCCTAGACCTATTCTTTCCTTTCCTTTTGCTCATTTATCTTCAAGAAGTTCCATAAAATAATAATAACCTTGCATTTCTAAAAGTTTTCATTTTAAGAGTGGTTTTAAAGGCATGATACATAACAATAATTATTTATACATATTTCAAAGATATGTATAGTATTCAATAATAAAGATGTGTCATAACATATTGAATAAATCCCCTATAGTTGGAAATTAAATGTATATATCCTAATATTCTGTATTATCAACAGCATTGTGATGGATATCCTACCTAAGAATTTCTAAATATTTGTACATATCCTGGGGTAAAGTTTCCAAAGTGGAATGTTGAAAAGCCAGCAATATTTTAAGATTTTAATTTTTACAGTCAATTTTTCACCAGGAAATGAACCATTTTTCCCACTACTGTGAGAGAAGTACTTTCAAGAAAAAGATCCTACTTATACTTAATGATATCATTCTTCTAAAATCTTATTTTATTATGCAAAGCTGTGTCATAATTATTAGGAGATTAAATATCCAAATAGATAATGCTTCTAATACCTACTTTGTTGTTGTTGTTTTGCCCTCTCTGTTGCAATGATCCTGTTTTTTACCCTCTTCTCAGATCCATACTTCCTGGATCATCACTAGACTTTGTAAATATCAATAATTTTAATTTTCCAAACTACCAATTTCTGGCAAAATACCTTTCAGCAACAACTATCTAATTTTTCACCTTCCTTCATTACTGATTCCAAATTTCTTTAATATCAATAGGACTTTTCAATCTCTCTTTTTATACAGGTAACTTGACTTATTTTTCTTTTTTTTTAATTGTATTTACCAGGAAAAATCCTAAACTTGGTTAATCTAACTCCTTCCCTACAACCCAGTCTGTACCACTGGGTTGATCATGACTGAAAAATGCAAATATGCTACAGGTCTCATTTGAAATCCATGACTACTAATTTCAAATGGATTTTTCTTGATGCCTAGAGATACAATTCATTTCCCTACTCTATTCCCTTTTTCATGCTCCCAGGCAGTTATTTCATACCTCATTTCTTTACTCAAACTTCTCATGCCTCCTCTCCTATGTTCATTCTCAGCTGATTTGTTGCTCCCTAATTCACTGAGGAAATAAAACAATCATAAAGGCCTTGCACACACTTCCATAACCATTCTACTTACCTATAGGTATCGTTCGTATAGAAACTGCCATCCTTAGTGTTATTCTTGATGAACTGTCTTTGCTTGCTCTTTAAACCAAGTTTATCCATTTATAAACTAGGTCTCATTGTCTCTGGTTCCCTTAAGGCAATATTCTATCAATTATCTCCATCAATAATTTTCCTCTCTATAGAAAAATTTCCATCAGCACAAAGCATTCTAATATTTCTCATTTTTTGAAAAAGTACTCTTTAATTCCCATAAACCACTACAGCTATCATTTTCATTCTCTACTCCACATCACACACACAAAAAACATCTCAATTATTGTCTCTTCTCAATATCTCCAATCCCTATTTAGATTATCATTAATATTAGCCAAAAATTTTATCTCTATACCTACCAAAAATGCTTTTGTTAAGTTCAGCCTTGATGTCTATATTGTTAAATTAATTTGTCAATTATTAAGCTTTGTCTTTCTTGATCTATCAACAAGCACATTTTATCACAGTAGATCTCTCATTCTTTCTTCGAATACCTTTTCCACTCGGATTCTCAAACATCGTATTTTCTTGATTCTCTCTCTGTTTCAATAGACACTGCTTTTGAAACAATGCCTTGGCTGGTTCCTCCTTTTTTTCCTAGTCTCTAAATATTAGCACCTTCAGAGTTTACTATTGAGACCTCTTCTCTACCTACCCTCATTCTCTTGTTTTCTCATGCACACTTATGAAAAAGAATTAATGCAAGCACAAACCTTATACCTTACATGAAAAATAACTCAAAATAGATCATACCTCTAAATAGAAAACACAACAGTATAAAATCAGTAGAGGAAAATAGAAGAAAATTTATGTGACTTTGTTTGTTTTTGGCGGTATGTTTTTAGCTGCAACAAGAAAAGCACAATCCATTTTAGAACCTAATAAATTTGGACTGTGTTAAAAGTAAAATTTTCTGCTTTATAAAGACACAGTCAAGAGAATCAAAAAAGAAGCCAGATTCAAACAAAATATTCGCATAATGCCTATCTGATAAATGATAATTTCCAAAATATACAAACGATATTTAACATTCAACAAAAAGAAAATGACCCAAATAGAAAATGGGCAAGATCTGAACAAAAACCACAGCGAAGAAGATATTTGGATGGCAAACAAGCATATAAAAAGATACTCGACATCATTTGTCATTAGAGAATTGCAAATTAAACAACAATGAGATACCACTGTACACTTTCGAAAGACTGAAATACTTAAAAACTCGCAAACTAAATGACAGTGAGGTTGGGAAGCAACAGGAACTTTCATGCATTGCTGATGAAAGGGCAAAATGGTATAGCCAGTTTGGAAGACATTTTGTCAGATTGTGAGAAAAAGAAACATTGGTGTACCAATCTTGGTGCTATGCATCTATCCAGTTGATTTTAAAACTTAAGTCCACACAGAAACCTGCAAGAATAGTTTTTAACAGCTTTATTGATAATTAACAAAAACTAGACACAACGAAAATATCCTTCAACAGGTGAATGAACAACAAAAAAACTATGATGAATCTATATAATGGAATATTATCCAGTAATACAAATAAATGGGTTAGCAAGCCAAAAAGCATAGATAAGCCCAAAATACATGTTGGTAAGTGAAAGATGGCAGCCAGAAAGGTACAAACACTATGGTTCCATTTATAAGATACTTTAGAAAATTCAAAACCAGAAAGAGTAAATATACAAGTGGTTGCTTGGAATGTGGGGGAAGGAGGACAGGGATGAGTAGATGAGGAACAGAGCATTTTTAGGGGAGTGAAACTATTCTGTATAATACTGTAACAGTGGAAAATGTGGCATTATATGTTTGATAAAAAACACAGACCGCATAGCACAGAGTGAACAGTAATGTATGCAAATAAAAAGTCATTCAGGAGATTGGGGGGATCCCAAGAAGTAATGTAGACTTCGAAAGGGGAATGAAACAGTATTTACCAATGTATGAAATAACCTTGCTGGGAAGGGGAGTGGGCACTGCACTAAGTAACTTTGGAAATGAGTGGCCTATGCAAGACCAATGGCAAAAGGAACATCACAAAAGCACTGTACTCAGGCTAATAGAGTTTTTCCTATGAGAGGATTGGTTAACAATTTTGATGCATCTATTCATGTATACTGGAACTGAACAATGAAGTAACTGGATGGTAAATGGTAAGAGCCAGGCTTCTCTCTGTCAGACTGGGAATTTACATACAAGCAAGGGCAGGAAGCTAGAATGATTCATGTCGTAGTGGATTATAGTTGGAAACATCCATAAGAGACATCAATCAGTGGAGCATAAATTAGAATTGGAAACCTCAGACTATCATCTTAGGCTAGACACATTATTTCTTATAGAAATATGTATTTATATATTAATATAAATATATATGGATTAATATATAGACATGTATTTCATTGACAGGTTGCTACGTGGTCCTAAAAGAAAGTCTTAGTGGAACTTGCACAAGTAGCATTCATATCTTGTTTTCTAATGCTATATTCCAATGAAAATAATCAGAGCTCCTTAAATAAATGGCCGATTCTAACACCGGGCCTGGAAATACACAAGATGAGCTTAGAACATCATGCAGTGTCAGGAAACGAGGAAATGTTCAAAGCAAAAAGAAAACAAAAACAAAAACACCTATGGAGGTATGTCAAAGGGGCATAAGACTCAACTGAAAGAGCTCTCAATGGTCAATCCTAAAACAATTCGAGCAAGGAAATAAGTTAGTATTAGGTGGTAAACAAAACACATATCCATGAGTACATACTAATATAAGTAAATGATTCTACACATAAATAAATGGAGAAGAAACAATTCTCCTATTCAGAAGAATTCCATATGATTTATGTGGATTCTCCATTATGAAGGAGAGAGAGCATTAATCTCCACTTTTTACGTGTGTGATGCTCATAGTGACTTCCTGCAAGAGTCTAGTATAAACAGAGGAGGGGGACAGTGGGTGTTTAGCTTTGAGGAGGTCAGAGTTTGAGGCCAGCCTGGCTAACAAAGCTGGATCACATCTCTAACAAAGAAAAAACAAAAAAAGAGGGAGGAGGCACAGAAGAGCAATTTCAGAGTGGAGAAACTTGACAAAAACCTGTCTACGAGGTAACATCAACAGTCATTAATTATGCCGTTATTGTGTTCCCTTTATATCCGCAGTCCCCAAGCCAGGGGACCCGGCTGCACAGCAGGCAGGGAACGGTGGGTCAGTGTTATATTTACAGCTGCTCCCAATCACTTGCCTCATGGCCTGAGCTCCGCCTCCCGTCAGCTCGGCAGTGACATTAGTTGCAGGAAAACAAGCTCAGGGCTCCCACTGATTTCCTCATTACGGTGAGTTATGTGATTATTTCATTATATATTGCTATACAATGTAATAATAGAAATAAAATGCGCAATAAATGTAATGCATTTGAATCATCCCGAAACCACCCCTGCTCCCCCACGCCATGGAAAAAATGTCTTCCACGAAACTGGTCCCTGGTGTCAAAAAGGTTGGGGACAGCTGCTTGATGTGATGTGACCTTCACCTCTTTAATCATAAGAAACATTCAAATAAATTCCTGTAGAAGTGCACCCTACAAAATACTTGACCAATAGTCCTCAAAACGGTCATCAAAACCCTCATCAAAAACGTCTGTGAAACCGACACCATCAACAGGAGCCTAAAGAGAAGTAGCATCTAAGTATAATGTAGCGTTCTGGATGGACGCTTGAAACAGAAGAACATTAGGTAAAAACTAAGGAAATCTGAATAAACTATGGTCTTTAGTTAAGAATAATATATAAATAGCAGTTTAATAATTGTAATACATATACTCTACTATATAAGAGGCTAATAAGAGTGGAAACAGGGTTTTAGGTATATTGGAGCTATTTCTGATATTTTCTCAATTGTTTTGTAAATCTAAAGCTTCTCTAAACTATAAATCTGTAAAAACAAAACAAAAGAAAAAACAAAAAACAATGTCCTTATAATATTCCATAATGTCTCCATGATATGGACCCAAGGCTATTTTCTAGTGATATCTTTTACTGGCTGCCTGTTTCTCAGTCTGCCGAGCAACACTGGCCTCCACACTGATCCTCGAGGACACTATCTGATCCCACCTCTGTTATCCCAATCACAGTGGTTGACCCTCTGTGACTTCCACCTGCAACCTCTAGTGACATCGGCTTGGCTCATATCCTTAGATCTTCAGGTCTTTGCTGAAAAATTTTCTCATAAGAGAAAACATTTCAGACCATTATATACAAAACGAATGCTATCCCCTGTTCTATTTCAGGAATCCCTATCATTCGTTCTCAGTTTTACTATTCCTTGTGGAATTTTTCAGTATTTGACATGTTACATAGTTTTGTGTTTATTTAGGGTCTGTCCCCTCCCACCCACTGGCATGTAAGCAGCATGTAGGGAGGAATTTGACTGCTTTACTCACCACTCTATGCCCAAAATGTAAAAGAGAATCTGGTCTGTGGTTGACATTCAATAAATGAATGAATGAAGCATACAATAAGCAGATGAATGTATACAGAATCTCTATAAATATGTGCTAGTAGAAAAACTACCTTATAGCAAGATTTTTGATGCTAATTTTCGCCTTGCTTATCCTTAATTTCTGTGAATTTTGCAGAGTTTAACATTTTATATCTGTGCAGCGCTTTATAATACTTCCATTATGACAGCTGCACTAGACATAATGCTGTTTGCAACATAGTGTGGATCACAATGTGGAATATATAATGTTTAAACCTGTGACTGAACTGGAATATATAGTTTTGCAATGTAGTAAAAAATGTGCATGAGCTTGGCATTAAAAATGACAATAAAATATTATTGCCAAACAGACTTTTAGAATACTTCTTGGAGACTTCTTGAGTGTGTGCTAGAAAGGAAATGCTTTACTAATATCCAGTTCATGAACTTGACTGCAGAAAAAAATGACAACTAGGGTATATAGTGGTATCACAATTTGGATGTAATATAAAAACCCTGGAGGATGTGAGATATGAGAAATAAAATAATATGCTTCCTACTGAGTATTCAGATCTCTTTTAAACACAAAATGAACCCATAAAATTCCATTTTAATTTTCTTCCAACTGTATAAGCTGGAGAAAAGCTGTGCTGTGGATTGAATATGCTGAAATTAGTCACGGCACATACTAAGATGTAAAACAAGTGATCTGGAAACACCCATTATTGAGAGACAGCTTTAAACAATGAAAAGTAAGATGCATGCAATGTTTCAAGTATCACTCACATTGACTCCTTGCAGCTAAGATATTCACAGTGCAGAAAATAAAGCAAAACAAAAACAGAACAAAAGAACTCTCACAACATGAACTGCCATCAATATATTCTTGATACACGTTACAACTATCTAATATTTCTAGCCGCATATATTTGCCACTAATGTCTTTCAGTGCATAAAGGTATCAGCACAAGGTAAAGACTTTCGGTTTGGGAAAATTGAGGTGCTCTACATTATTTAATGTATCTGAAATAATTTATTAAGCCTTTGATATAAAATAGCAAATTGATCATTGGGTAAACATTAGTATTTTTCAAGAAATATTGGTGGAATATATACTATATTTTTAAGGAAATAATACTCAAGAAATATTCCTTGGGCATCTCTCTATTAAGGAAAATTTACCGATTGTAGGGGAGATAAATTTCAGAAATAAATATTTGTAATACAAATGAGAATTATAAGTATTATATCACTATATTTACATATTTATTATAAAGAAATAAGTAGAGTTCCACACAAGATAGCTAACAAACATAGATTCCTGGCGGCCTTTCCTAAACCCAGATATGAGATGCCACTCAAGAGAGAAATAATTATATGGATCTAAACCTGCAGTAAACACCATTCAAAACATGACAGTCTGAGAAAACTTGGACAACAGCCAAGAGAACAAAAGGCCAATGAGGAGGAAGATCAACACCAATCGGAATGGGTTGGAAAAGAACTTCTGCATTATGCTCTTTATTTATTCTCCTATATCACCCTGGGTATATCAGTGCCGGCCCTGTTATTACTATAAGTTAATTATTGTGGCTGTTTTAAAATATATTTACAATTTCCTTGATGCTTCTACCTTCAAGAGACAGAGTCTAATTCCCCTCATCTTGAGTATGACTTAAATTAATCACTGACTTAGAATAAATACAGTCGTGTGGCAGTGATCATGTGTGACATTAGAGACTGGGTCACAGAAAGAACTGGTACAAAAAGTACCATCTTGAATTGTTCGCTCGGGGCAATTAGCTGTCATGTCATCAGGACAGAAAAGTAGCCTATGGATAGGCCCAATCAGCAAGGAACTGAGGCATCTGCCAACAGCCAGTGAGAATCTGAGGCCCTCTGCCAATGACTGTATGAATGAGTCATCTTGAAGGCAGATCCTTCAGCCCCTACTGTTACCATGCCTGCAACCCTGAGCCAAAACTAGCCTTTTAAGATGCTTCTGAATTTCTTAGCCACAGAAACCCTGAGAAACTATAACTTAAGCCACTAAGTTATAGGGTAATATACTATATCACATTAGATAACTAATGTAGTCTTCTTTTTCTTTTTGAATTAAGAGTTCTGCTTAAATGATACACATATGACTGAACCCTGTCATTTATGATGTACGGATATTTTCCAATTTATTTTGTTCTCTTGACTCTATTTAATATAGCTGACATAAAAATATTTTTAAAAATTAAATGTATTTAATACTTATGTCTTTTAAAGTGTCTTGTCTTGGACATAACACAGCAGAATTCAATGGACTAGAATAGCACAGGTGAAAAGTAGCAGAGGTATAAAGGCCATTAGTTACAAGTTGTGATCTACCATAATGTAACAGAGACAGATATAAAGTTTTTACATTTTGATTGGACTTGGATTAAAAGTATCTGAAGGAAGGTATTTTTAGAAACTTTCTTATACCAATAAAAAAGATGAAGGGCACTAGAATCATTGAATGTTTGTGATATTATTGTTTCCTTTCTTCCTCTCAAATGAACAATTTTTTTCATACCAAAAGTGCCCTGAAACTGTGACTGTTCTAAATTAGCTTTGGTAAATGTATGCAATTTAGAAAGCCAAACACATGGATTAGAGTTATAATTAGTACATAAAAGAAGCAAGTGTCTGACCCAGATAACTTAGGCTCAGAAGAACCCATAAGCATCTGACAGTGTTCAAGAGATGCGTTGTGTTGCTTACGTACAGTCTAATGCTTTGCTCTTCTGAATTACAGACCTAACAAATTTTCCACTTCCAGTGAAAAGAAGGATTAAAGAAGTGATCCATTTCAGAAGTAGATTCTTTGGAACAAAGTAAACATAAATGAGGAAAGTTCTCACACATTTTTAATGTTTATTTAATTTTTAGGAAGATTAGATGAATAATAAATTTGTTCTTATTTCAAAATATCACACATAAGCCTACATTTTGTATGCACAGATTTGTAGCAAATGTCTTCCAAAAGAATAAAATACAATCCAGGTTTCTTTTTCTTTTTTTTTTTTTTTTTTGGAGACAGAGTCTTGCTCTGTCACCCTGGGTAGAGCACAGCAGCATTATCATAGCTCACTGCAACCTCAAACTCCTGGACTCAAGGGATCTTCTTGTCTCTGCCTCGTGAATAACTGGAACTACAGGTGCATGCCACCATGCTTGGCTATTTTTTTTTTTTTTCTATTTTTGGTAGAGACAGGTTCTTCATCTTGCTCAGGCTGGTCTCGAACTCCTGACCTCAAGCGATCCTCCCAGTTTGGCCTCCCAGAGTGCTAGGATTACAGCCATGAGCCAATGTGCCCAGCCTAATTTTTCTGTGTGCCTACTTAATTGTCGTATGCTCAGTTTAAGGATTCCAATCAGGGTAAATCACATATTTGCAGGCTTCTTGCAACAGAACACTTCAATTCTACAATGTCAGGCATTTTTCTTCCTTTATTATAATTAATTTTCATTGAAATTCAAATAGAATCAAAATTTGTTTTCTCTGCTATTATTTTCCAGCATACACAGATACACTCCTTAAAGGTTATCTGAAAATCACTGGATAGAGTGATTAGGCCAGAGTAACACTATTAATATTAATGCTAACATCATTAATACTATAACACTACTAATAACTGCTAGAATGAACATAAATGTTAGATGGTTGAACTTTGGGCCATATGGTATATATGTTTTTGAGGCCAAGTTCTTTAGCTCTAGGACAAAAGAATAAATTCTCCCTGGGAAGAGTTTATTGATAGAATGATACAAAGGAAAAGCAACTGGAGGTGTCACTCCATTCATCTGCTCACAAGGCTCACGTTTGAGTTCCACGTGTTATCCTGAGCCACGCTATCTTATTTTCATGCTTGAGTGGCAGAATTTGGTTAATGGCTCTCGGGGGCAATTCATGCACAAATCAGAAGGCATGATGAACACATGGGAGGGTCTTATTATTGAAGAAGCCAAGGAAAGCTATGGTCTTTCCCAAGCCAAATGTTATCATCCTTGTGAGAAGTTCAGAACAGGCACCAATAACGATGAAATAAATGGAAAGATCAAAGGGGAAAATTAAATACATGCAAATACACTTTATAAAAATAATTCTAAACAGATAAGAAAACACAGTGGCAAAATACAAAGATAACTTGAGATATAGTTCTGAGTTCTACAAAGCTTTTCTTAAAAGCAAACTAGGGAAAACTCGGTTGGGTAATAATGCTCTTCTGGATTCCAGAACTGATAGATCCCAGACCAACACCAGACAACTGTGATATCAGTTACATATTCTGTACAAAGGTGTTTACATTTCTCAAGATTTTTCTTACCTGTTTTTTCTTTACAAAAATCGTGAACATGTAGCACCAGCATTGGGAAGTTCATCAAGTCTTAAAAGTCTGGTTTTCTTATATATAAGAGAGGTTTAATTTGCACTTTGAAGCTGTTCAGGATAAGCCATCCTAGTGATTTATTATTCCTCTTGGCCTTCTAGAATAGATTTCTCAAACAAACCTGGAGAGTAGCCTAGAACCACATAAAGCCATATAACCTAAGTTGGTTCCTTGGGGTAGGAAAAAAAAGTCATTTGGCATAAATTGGGAATTATTTTCAAAATGATTTTTTGTAAAGACATTTTTAAGTGCCTTGGACAGACAGCCT
>RJWJ010045960.1:0-11539 GCA_004363605.1 Indri indri | reverse complement strand
GTTGAGAACAACATTCAGGCCCGCCTGCAGGATTCCTGCAAGAACTAAGCAACACCACACACAGAGACCCCTTTGCATCCCACCTGGTGCAGAGAAAAGGCTCGGAGGCTGTCGAGTGTCCCTGTTGTGCTTCCACAGCCCTGACCTCTTCACAGTCCCTTAGAACTTGGCCTTTAGTCGCCTGTTTACGTCTCTGCCTGCTGCTCCAGACTGCGAGCGACTTGAGGGCAGACACGGCATCATACTAGTCTTGGGATCACCAGCTCCAGCCACTGAGCAAGGGCACAATGAATGCAGAATGAACAAATGAATGCTGGCATCTGCCCATACACAATGTGGCTTTAATCATACAAATTCTAGAATCGATGGGACCAAACCTTAGAATCCAAATACCACAAGAGATCTCTGGAAATGGTTGGGTCCTGCTGGACAAACAGATGGATGGACGCCAGTCCCTCAGCTGGGCTTGTCTCCACTGTAGACTTGCAGGTGGCCTCTCCCTGCTGACACTGTGAGAAGCTGAGGTATCTGTGTTCACGACCTCTGGACACAGGTTTCCACATCTGGCTGCTGCGTCCAGGTGAGAGGGGAGCCTGTAAAGGCAGCACAAGTGGTCAGCAACTTCAGACATGGACCGACGTGATGGCAAAGTAGACGGTCACCATCCAGTGGTCCCACTATGTGCCAGACATGGCACACAGTGCTTTATGTCACTATTTCATGTCATGCTCAAGGGTCCGTTGTTCTTCCCATTTACCAGGGAAGTAACTGAAGCTCAGACAGGTTATGCAATTTGTCCAAAATCGTATAGCTCACAAGTAGCTGGACCGAGATTCAAGCCCCGGGCTGTGTGTTCTTATCATCACCTCCCTCCGCTGCCTGTCAAGCTGTCCTGTTCTCAGATCCATGCTGCCTCTTCTACAGAAGCTGAATGGGACCCAAGGACAGACAGCTTGGTGTACTAGTCTGGTCCCCCTCTAGATGCATTCAACAAACATTTATCAAACCTCCCCTGGGACAGAGAGGTGACCCAACCCAGTCGGCAGGACAGACCCTAAACAATCACAACATGGTGGGAAGTGCTGGAACAGTGGGACGCATGAGCCCATGAGGACCCAGGTGTGGGCATCAATATCCGATAGGCATCAGAAGTAAAGCTTCCACGGTAGCACCCAGACACACGGGGGGACACCCTGCAGAAGGGGAAATTCTAAGCCAAGGGAACAGCGTATGCAAAGGCCCAGAGGCAAGAGTATGGTACATTCAGGAAACACAGGCCATTTGGGGTGGCTGAAGAGTAGTGGGTCAGAAAGGGATGAAGCTGGAACATGAGCAGGGGCAAGACGTAGACCATAGCACTCAGAATGCACTGGAGCCTGAGAGCAACGGGGCACTATGGAAAGGGTTTAAGCAAGAGAAGGATTTGGTCAAATTGTAGTATCATCCTAAAATAATAACAACAGCAACATCTACCATGTATCTAGTACTTTTTATGTCTAAGCACTTTACATGGATTAATTCATTTAATCCACACTACAATATCATTGTTATAACATCCTCAGTTTACAGATAAAGAAACTGCAGCACAGAGAGGTTGAGTAGCTTGCCCAAGATCACACAGCTAGTCAGTGGCAGAAATGACATTTAAATCCAGACAATCTGGCTCCAGAGCCCAGGTACTCACTCCGGCTGAACTCTTCTCCTGGGAGGCAAGGTTTAGATGTGTCTGGGTGACACCAGAGCCCAGCACAGGGCAAAGAAAAGAGGAGGTGTTCAGAATTCTGGGCTAGGCTGCCTAGCAAGTGGGCCTGGCTCAAGGAGAGAGAGACTCTGCTCTCCCAGCTGCTCTGGCCCAAAGCAACCTGTTCACTGCATGCACCCTGCCTCCCTTGGACTCCGGCCCCTAGGACTGACTGAAGCTTAGGAACCCCCACTCTGCCCCAGCGCCCACCACCCACAGTGCTGTGGCCCGAGTTCTGGGGCATTGCCTTATCATCTTCCCAGATTTCTTTGGGGTTTCTCCCAGCTCTAACTTTCTGAAAGGCCTTCCGCTTGGCTGCAGATCCTATCTCCCCGCTGTTTCCCATTAGCAAAGCGATTAGCACTCATCCATTTACATAAGCACAGAGGCCCCCCGCCCCCAGGCTCCAGTGAGCCTCTGCTTGGCTAGAACGGAGCTCCCTCTGCAAAACACACCCGGACACCTCCTCAGTAGCCACTTGTCTCCTCTAAGTGCCTCAGTTTCCTCATCTTTAAAGTGAGGATAACAATGCAATGTGCTTCGCAGGGCCACTGTGATGATTACATACGATCAGCAGTCCCCAACCTCTGTGGCACCAGGGACCAGTTTCATGGAAGACAATTTTTCCACAGACGGGGGAAACGGGAGTGGAGAATGGTTTTGGAATGATTCAAGTACGTTACATTTATGGTACACTTTATTTCTATTATCATTATCACTTGCCACTCACTTATAGGGTTTTGATATGAGTCTGCAAGCAATTGATTTATTATGGTCTCTGTGCGGTTAAACATCTCTGTTAATGACAATTTGTATTTCCAGCTGCTCCCCAGCGCTAGCATCACCACCTCAGCTCCACCTCAGATCATGAGGCATTAGATTCTCATAAGGAGCGCACAACCTGGATCCCTCGCATGCGCAGTTTATAGGAGGGTTCACACTCCTATGAGAATCTAACGCCACTGCCGATCTGACAGGAGGCAGCACTAGGTGGTGACATGAGTGATGGGGAGCAGCTGTAAATGCAGATGAAGATTCGCTCACTCACCCACCTCTCACCTCCCGCTGCATGGCCCCGTTCCCAACAGGCCACGGACTGGTACCAGTTTGCAGCCTGGGAGTTGGGAACCGCAGCATATGATGATACACATAAGTAATGGCTACAGTCAATATGGTACTCTACAGAAAGGGGTTGCAACTATTATTGATGTTATTACTGCCATCCAATCATTACCGTTAGGGAAAAATGATAGACTGAATAGCCAATTCTGTCATAGCCATTCTTTTTAAGAGATTAATGATACTATTCTTTGACAAAATAAAATTGCATATGAGGGCTGTCCAGAAAGTATCCAGCCGTTAATATAATGAGAATGGTTACGTGGCTGGATATTCTCTGGACAGCCCTCGCATGTTTAAGGCATACAATGTGGTGCTTTGATATACATATACGTTGTGAAATGATTACCACAATCAAGCTAATTAACATATTCATTCCTCACATAGTTACCTTTTTTTGTTGTGTGTGGTGAGAACATATGAGATCTATTCTCTTAGCAAACTTCAAGAATACAATATTATTAACTATAGTCACCATGTTGTACAAGAGATCGCTTGAACTTATTACTCCTGTCTAACTGAAATTTTGTATCCTCTGGCCAACATCTCCCCAGCACCCCACTGCCCCGGCCCTGGTGAACACCGTTCTACTCTCTGCTGCTATGAGCTGTTTTAGATTCCACGTATGAATGCCTGGCTTATTTCACTTAGTATAATGTCCTCCAGGTTCATCCGTGTTGTCACAAATGACAGGATGTCCTTCTTTTTTAAAGCTGAATAGTATTGCAGAGTGTGTGTGTGTCTGTCTGTCTGTCTGTCTGTGTATAAACATCTGTATTCATTCACCTGTTGACATTCGAGTTAGTTCCGTATTGTGGCTACCGTAAGTGATGCTGCCGTGCACATGGGAGTGCAAATATCTCTTAGACACATTGATTTCATTTCCTTTGGAAGTGGGATTGCTGGGTCTGTTGCAGCCGTTCTGAACAGCAAAAAAGAACAAACCCACGTTAATCACTGATTAGAATTCTGGACTCGCCGGGTCCTGGCAGGCAGTGAGCCAGGAGATTTCATAACGTTTCATTGTGTTCTCGTGCCTAATCCCCTCAGCTTCTCGATGCGATAAGAATTGTGGTCCCCATTATACAGATGAGAAAATGGAAGGGTGCGGACACTTAACCAAGGTATCTCATACAGACCTGCGAGTGGCTTTGAACCCAGGTCTACCTGGCTGCATAAGCCTGGGCTTGCTCCACTGGACCACGCTGCCCTCCCCTGGCCCAGCCTACCTCACACCAGGTCTCCTCTGACATCCAGGGAAAGCAGTGAGCCCTTGTGGAGCCACCACTGACCCCAAACCTAAGACTCTGGCAGGAAGTGTTCTTGAGCAAAATAACACGAATAAGAGCCAACATTTATTAGACTCTTACTAGATATCAGCATTCACATGAATTTAATCCTCACGACAACTCTATGGGGTAGGTTATCTCCATTTTATAGAGGAAAAAACTGAGGCACAGAGAGGTAGAGTGACTTGCTTAAGGTCTTACGACTAGTAAATGACAGGGCCAGGATTTGAACCTGGGCAGTCTGGCTCCTGACCTTGTGCCCTTAACCTCTACATACAGTACATGTCCCCAACCACACCACCACACACACTCACACACACACACACACACACAGACACTTCCCACACAACCTTCGCACTCCCAGTGGTTCAGACCACTGTACCTTTTCTGGCTCAGCCCCACCTTCTGCTGTGTCATATCCAGGATGTCTCTGGATGAGGATACCTGGGGGAAAGGTACATGCCCAGGTTCCAGTGCTCCAGGTTTGCAAGGCACCCACTTTAGAATGAGCCATCCCTGATGCACTGGAGGTCAGGCAGCCTCAGGGCCCACTTCCCCATCAGGGCTTGCTGCTATTTAACTACCATGGGCCTCAGATTGTGCTCGAGATATGAGGACTTGCAGCAGTGTTCCTGGGCCCCCACCTTGGTCCATCCATACCTTCACTCAGTGGTCCTGGCAGAGTTGCTAGGGAGGTAGATGTGTGAATATGTGCATAACCCTCTCTGCCACCAGCAGGCATGCATTCCCAGCCTCCAGGCTGGCTTTGAGGAGAGAAAAGCACTCCAGGCCTCTCAGCGTCCTCTTTTCCCCACAATTCCTGGTGTCTGGGCCCTACTCCTCTTCCAGGGACAATCTGGGGGAGATGCTCCAACTCCTAGGAACACAGCAGGCCCAGGAAATGCCCAGTGCTCTACCCAGCCAGCACCCAGACCTCAGCACCACCCACTCCCACCCTCAGCATTGCAGAAGCCAGCTTCTCCCGGGCTTTGGGGTCACCTGGGAACCCCAACACAGCAGTTCCAACAATAGAGGACTTTGCATTTAACAGAGAGCAAAGCCTTTCTAAGACTCTGCTTCCAGTGGCTTGACTAACTGACAGAAATGAACAACGGACTGGGGGACAAGGGCTCTGTCTACACAAGCAGCCCAGTTGGGAAAAAAGGAAGAAAAGAAACTATTCTGCAGGTGTGAACACAACTGCCCACCAGGAAAATAAGCCTCGTAAGTGCTGAGCCCATAGGCTCAGGCCTCCATCACCTCATTTATCCAGAGAAATTTATCCTCACGTCAATGCCTGCTAGACAAAGACGCCAACAAACTAAACTCAACACAAGATCAGAATTCCAGCATACGGGTTCTGTCACTGGCTTTCTATGTGACCTTAAGAAAGGACTTCCCTGCTGGGCCCCTACAAACTGAGTGGCTGGCCTCTGCACCCCCCTAGAACTGAACAATACAGATGTCAAGGGCTCTGGCCCAGTGGACTCTGCTCTTACCAGCTCCAGATTCTTAGGGAAACACTGACTAGTGAACAATGTGGTCACAGAGGGTGTCTC
This sequence comes from Indri indri, assembly GCA_004363605.1. Lineage (NCBI taxonomy): Eukaryota > Metazoa > Chordata > Mammalia > Primates > Indriidae > Indri > Indri indri. The sequence goes on along the minus strand of RJWJ010045960.1, from coordinate 5,831 downwards.
TAATCCCCCCGGTCTCATTCCAGTTTGTCCACGTCTTGTCCCTTTTGGTAAGAAAAGGCAAAGAGGCCTGACTCTGAGACAGGCCTAGTGAAGGTTCTCAGGACATCTTGGATCTGCCAGGGGGCGGACCTGTTGGCAGGAAGCCCCAGCCCCTGAGCCAAGCAATTGTCCCCTTAATTAAAGACATAGCCTGGACTATGGAGAGAGCCAGTGGGGACTGACTCATTTACACTTGGACCAGGAGCCTGCTCTCTGGCTCCAAGGAGAAGGTGAACCCTTTTATGAAAATGACTTGAGCTTTTCCCTCTTTGGGAAAAATAATCTTTCTTTCTCTTTTTTTTTTTTTTCCTGGAGTAAATAAAACAGCTCAGCCAACATAGGGATTCTGCTGTAAACTCCAAATTGAGAAGTCCAAGTTGCATTCCAGGAACCTTCCCTGGGTTTCCCTGCACTGTGGGGGTGTGAGCTATGGCAAGGTGGGGCATAAAGGGACAGAATTCCCTAGGAAATGCTGCAGCTGCCGTAACCAGATGCCCATGAGATGCTCTAGAAAACAGTATGCCAGGATAGATAGGGGCGACTGCTCTGTGGTGTCTTGCCCCCTTCCAAGTCTCCATCTCCAGTCTAGAGAGGCCCAGAGAAGGCCTCGAACTCCAGCTTCCTGGGACCCTGCCCCCCAGTTGTTCCATAGGCACCTCAAGCTCAAGCTCAGCACATTAACACTAAATGTATCATGGGCCTCCCCAGGACTCCTCACTGTCCCACCAACCACCCCAGCCAGAAACCCTACTCCTCTCTCTCATTTGCGCCCCACACCAGTGGGTCCTCAAGTCCTGTCAATGCAAACTCCAGTGGCTCCCAAATGCACCCATGCCCTCAGCTCCATGGCACCACCCAAGCCCCGGCAACTGTCCCTTCTTGCCTGGGGCACCACAGTCCACCTTCCCACGGCAGCTAAGGTCACTGGTCTAAAGCCCAAGTCTGACCATCTCTCCTCTTCTTTTTTTTTTTTTTTTTTTTTTTTTTTTTTTTTTTTTTTTTTTGCTTTTTTTTTTGTTTTTGGTTTTGTTTTCTTGCCAAGTATCTTGGGATGGAATTCTCGTCTTCCTAATTCACCAGTGGCCTCCCCCCAGGCTGAAGGAGATGAAGCGGGCTCCATGGCTGGACAGGCCCTGTGAGCAATTCGTATCCCCTGCCACACACCATCATACTCTATTCCCTAATAACACCTGTGTTCTGTAGCCCCCCAATTCTGTGCTGCTTCCCACCTTTGTGCCTTTCCACATGCTGTTCCCTCAGCTGGGAATGCCTTTCTCCATCCTCCTCATGTGGATAACCTCCATATGTCTTTCGAGATTCAGCTCAGGACATTGCCTCCTTCAGGAGACCATCCCGATGCCCGGCTTGGGGCAGACCCCCCACCCATGCCAGTGGAGCCCAGGGGGACTCTGCCAGGGCACGTGGTCTTGTCCTCATCTGATTACCCCTCTCACTGTGGGTCCGATCCCTCAGTGTCTCCCCAGAGCTTAGTAGGAGCCTGGTACAGAGCCGGCACTCAGAAAGGCTGGCTAAACTGAGCTGAACATTTCCGGGGTAAAAATAAGGAAAAGATAAAGGAGTTAGTAGGTTTATATGTTGAGTCCAGAAATGCCTGATGAGCTCTGTGTGCCAGGCTGTGCACAGTGTGTATAGAAATCAGTCACTTTAATAGAATTACAGGCACTGGGCGTGGTGGCTTAATCCCAGCACTTTGGGAGGCCAAAGTGGAAGGGTCACTTGATGCCAGGAGTTTGAGGCCAGCCTGAGCAACATAGGCCAGGAGTTCAAGACCAGCCTGAACAAGAGAGCAGCCTCTACAAATAATTTAAAAATTAGCTAGGCATGGTGGCACATGCCTGTAGTTCCAGCTACTCAGAAGGCTGAGGCAGGAGGATCACCTGAGCCCAGGAGTTTGAGGTTGCAGTGAGCTATGATGATGCCACTGTACTCCAGCCTGGACAAAAGAGTGAGACCCTGTCTCAGGGGGAAAAAATAGAATTACAGGGTAGAATCAAAGAATGATGAAGTGATATCTAGCACCTAGCAGAGTGCCTGAAACAGACCAAGTATTGAAAATGAACTTGAATGAATGGATGAATGAAGGCACACTCCAGCTGCCTTTATTCCAGTGAACCACTAACCATCCAGGAATGACCAATTTTTAATTTCTTTATTAAAATGTCATTATTGGAAACTGTACCACCCACTGTTTTTCTCAACTGTCATTCATTCTCCCAACGTTAAAGACGGCCTTTCTGTATAACCAGAATACCTCCTGCTCTCTTGGATGCTCAATTCATCTTGTTCTTTCTCAGGATGGGGACATTCCTCCCTATCCAGCCCCCTGCCCAGTCACTTGCCTGTTGCACACAGCTGGATTTATCTGAGCTTACTAAAAAGATCTAGATCTTTCCTTGGTCTGAAAGTGGTCCTTGCTGAGACAGCTGTGGAGAAGGATTGGCTGCCATCTCTTCCACCTAGACCCTCACAGGACACAGCTAAGGTCACAATGGGCCTACCTCAGCTCTCCTGCCCCCACTTTCCCTCAGGGAGCCCCCAGTCTTACAGGGAGACACAGGCAGCCCACCCCTAAGGAGAGGGTGGCAGGAAACCCGAGCCTCCCCACACACTCACTGCAGAAGCAGAGGCTGTGGCTGCACAGTCACAGAGAGATGGGCCTTGTAGGAGGAGGGAGGGTGAGATGGGTGGGGGAGGGACCTGCTCATTGTGTTCCCAGGACCCAAGCTAGAGGCTCACCAAGGCCCCCTCCCACTGAAAGAAGCAATCAGCAAACCACATGTGTATTTGCATAATATTTGCATTCAATTTGCTTCTGATTTACATAAGTCCCCAGGTCAGGGCTCACCTTCTTGGGCAGTTCTTTAGGTGAACATGTCCCTCCTGTCTTAGAAAGTGCCAACCTTGTCTCAGCATCTCTTAAGGCTCCTCTCTTAGCCTGTCTAGGTCACCTGGGGCCTGGGCTGGGGGCTGGATTCCCAAAGATCAAGCATGCCGGGCTGGCCAAGGTCCTGCATCAGGACACACAACTATGACAGAATGCAAGGAGAGGTGGGAGCGGAAAAGAGTTACCTGTCAGTCTCCACATGCTACCTGTCCCCTCCTCTTCACCATCTCCCCTTCAACAAAGCCCAAGAACACTTAGAACAGGGCGTGGGAAATGCCCACTGGGGCGGAGAGATCAAGGAAGGGTTTTATGAAGCAAATACTTGAGCAAAGCTTTCAAAGAAGAATGGGAGACACATAGTGAATGGGGACCACAGTGGGGAGACAGAAGCCATCCACCCACAGCAGGATGTAACTCTTCATTCAGTAAGGTGGATGGGTAGGTAGAGAGAGGGGGAAAGAGATGACAAGTGATTGACAGATGATAGATACACAGATTACACTGATAGATCATAAATGATTGCTAGCTAATAAATACAGAGAGTACATAGATGGCAGACGATAAATGATTGCTAGATGATAGATAGGTAGATAGACAGACAGACAGATGCTACAATTAACCCAGCCCTGTGTGGTGTGCCAGAGATGCAGGGATGGGTTACACATGCTCCCTTCAGCCAGTAAGACAGACAAGCAATCAATTAATTAAAATTCAGCGTGATGAGCGCTATGCTAGAGAGATGTACAAATTGTTATGGGAGCACAGAGGAGGGAACTATTAATTCAGCTGGAAAAGGACATAGGGAAAGATGTGGAAGAGACGGCATCAGGAGAATGACATGTGAACTGAATGTCCTGAAGAACAAAAAGGTCGCCAACAGGAGAGGGCACAGGGAAGAGCATTCCAGGCAGGGAGATGGTCTGAAACCAGGCATAAAGGTACGGGTGAAATACAAAGGGCCAGGCAGAGGGAGAATTCACATATGAGACAAAAAGACTAAAGCAGACCAGGCCACGGAGGTTCCTAGTATAAGGGACAACTGCAGAGCGTGGAAAAACCCTCTGAGCTAAAAGAGGTGGTTACAGATGATTTGTAGAAGGTACCTCCAGTTTCAAAGGGACATTGCTAAATTGGAAGGCTGGGAGATTGGAGAGGCCACTCAGAGAGATGGTCTGAGGGACCATGCCCTGGAAAATCAAGGTAGCTAAGCGAAAGAAATGCTATGGAAAGGAAATGAAGAAGGGTGGATGGACGGATGGATGGATGGATGGATGGATGTAAGGAAAATTAGATTCATTGTCTGGCTTATTGTTATTACAAATATTGGGTTAATTGAATTGGCGAGTGGGTGGTTGCTAGTGGGTGCATCAGCACATATGACGGAAGGGAGAAAGGGAGGGACGGAGGGAAGCAGCATGCAGGTGACTAAGGAGTTGAATCTAGATGAATGGATAAGTCTGGTGTGGGGGAGGAAGCAGCTCATCTATATATAAGGAGATTTTGGAAAAGAGAAGACCTCCAGATGGATAGAGAAGATAATTTCACATCTTAAGGGAGATGTTGAGACCTTATTAATAATCGTAACGGTGACAGTGAAAGTTTACATTTGAAGATAATTCTTAAATTTAAAAAGAATGACTACATACTTGTTTTATTTCATTGAATATTTTCAAAGATGTCAAACTCAGGTTTGACACCCTGTAACTCCATCAGCTGGAAGGTGTACAGCCATAGCGACAGGATGTTCCTAACTGGCATTCGGCACACGTAACTCCAGCTCTTGGGAACACAGTGACAGCAGAATGGAGCATATGACATAGGTATTGTCCTGAAGGATCTGGGAGCTGTGGTGGCTGTCACTGTGGCTCCAGTCCACAGCCAACAATGACAGTAAAGGTCTAACCCACAGGCCTCCACCGGGACGGGAGGTGGGCAGGGGAGGAAGGAGTGCGGTGAGCAGTGAGGGTTTATGAAAAGCCACACAGAGGTGCCAGTCCAGGGAAGCCTGACGCAACCAGAGCTTGACAGAGGGCCTCCCGGGAGGCTTCCTAGAGGGGGCGACACCTAGGCTTAGGCGAAGGATAGTGTCTTTGCTGAGATAGGGGTACGAGAGCAGGAGCACTTTGGTGGATAGGAGAGGAAGAGGAGGCCGAGGGGGCATGGAGCTGGGAAATTATAAATTCAATTAGCCTCTTTCCATCTACACCATCTATCTAGAAGTCTTTCCACCCTTGGAGGTTTAAGGGGCGACCAGGGACCATGCCTTGGAAAAGCAAACCCACAGCTCGACCCACATGGCTCCTGCTAGAGTCTGAATCTTTCCTGCCCATCTTTCGGCCTTTCCCGCTCCCCTCGTCCCACATGCCCCAGCTCTCTTGGCCTAATTGGAAAGGATTCCTGTCTCCTCCATCCAGAAGAAACAAGGTTAGTTGTGTGAGCTTAATCAAGTCTGGAATCTCAATTTCTTTGCCTATAAAACAAATTTAATAATCCCAGGGCCTGTAGGAAAATGAAATGAAACGCAAACTGTTACCTATTGGACATCTGTTAAAGGTAAACAAACACAATTACATTAAGCTGATTTTTTATTTTCTTCTTTTTCTCATGGTAATTTTTAATGTTTTTACAGTGAATAAAAATTACTTATTTAATAAGGTAGGAAAGCAAAAATTAAGAAACCTAAGTTATCCTTAGGAATTGAGAAAAGATAGCATTTTAAAATTATTTGGGGCATTTCCTGTATTGCTATTTCTTGTGAGGAATCTCTTTTATAGGTATTTTTATTGTCATCGTTAATTGTGGATTATTACTCCCATCTTACAGATGAGGAGACTGAGGCTCACGAAGACTAAGCAACTGCCCAAACACATGTAGCCAGTAACTGGTG
>RJWJ010045959.1:0-11556 GCA_004363605.1 Indri indri | reverse complement strand
TACAGTAAAATACTCATATCTTTTACTTAAGTAGCTTAAATTCTAGTGGAAAGAAAGAAAAGAGAAAAGCACACGTGTTGCAAGAAAATAAGATATATTCTGTGTGAATGTATGTATGTGTGCATTGCATGGTAGTGTGTGTGTGTGTGTGTGTGAGACAGAGAGAGAGAGAGAGAGAGAGAGAGAGAGAGAGAATGAATTCGAAAGGTTGATATAGCCCAGGATGGGTTTCCTAGCTTGCTTTAGAAGTGGTTTGGGGAAGGTTTGGGGAAATTTTCTTTGGGAGGCATGAAGAGAATGGATGTTGTAAGCATTAAAAAAATAGACAAATATGATGCAGGAAAAAAGCGATTACAAGAAAATAAAACATGAGAATATGATGGCGAACAAGGCAACTGGATCTGGAGGCAGAGGTGAGATCACGACAAATCATAAAGACATAATGATTTTTATCTCAGTTAATTTAATAATATGGACCGCTTACTTTTCCTCAACATCCCTTACCAGGTAGACGTATCCAAAATAAATCCCGCATCCTGGGGCCTACCCGGTTCTCACCAGCCCCTCCGCCGGAATCCTCACTCTCTCACTGGATGCCCAAACGGCTCACTCACCCCCTGCTTCCGTGTTTGTGCCCTTGTCGGTCAGTTCTCCACGCACAACCTGAGATGTCCTTTTAACACTTGTCTTAGATTCGGTTCCTCTTCTTTGCAGAAACCTTCCATGTCTTCTTGTCTCTTGACATACAGTAAAACTTGAATTTCACAACAGGCCTCATAGTCCTTCCTAAGTTATCGGGCACTGTTCTTCCCCATGCGCGCTCTGACTTAACTGCAGCGACCACACTGCTACTTCTAGAACGTCCGAAGGCAGTTTCCAGCTAAAGCGTTCGTCCTGGCTGTCCCCTCTGCCCGGAATGCTCTTTCGCCAGATGCCTCCCTGACCCCTACGCTTCTCTTACACTCTGCTCAACAGAGTCTTCCCTCGCTACCGCTTCCGGAACAGCAGCCACGCGGGCGTCTTGATCTTTCTTCATTTATTTTCTTCACACGACTTTCCACGACCTGTAACATGGGACTATATAAATGTATAGAAGAGAAGCACCCTGAGGTGTGGTATGACAATTTCACTGCTCAAATCCAAGCACGTAGCATAATAGAACTGCTAGATGCATAATAGGTCCTTAATGAATAATTTGCTGAATGAATAAATGAATCATTTTCATCCATGATTTTTGATATAAATGTTTTCCCATAAATACTTGGAAATTAAATATATGTGTATATCTACCACATGAAATTAAAATAATTATGATTGAAACATCATTTCATTCTATTAAACCATATCTTAGTTCATATTATGTTACTCATTTATGATAACACAAGCAGATTTTGTTCACTGAAAGCAATATTCGTGAGGAAGGTAATCAGTGTTTTCCTGGCTGATATTGCTTTTACCGGTCTGTTACAGGGTGGACGTTTATGTTTTGAATATTAGCATTGAGCAACAGACTGACAGAGATACATCAGAGATCATTAGGAATGGGATGACATTTTCTCTGTAAATCTATGTATCACATTTCTTTTTGTTTTTAGAAGACTTAGGATGTTATATTAGCATATAATATTTTGTTAAAACATAGTAATTTTGCAATATTCATTATAAAATAATTAATAATAATGAGCCTAACCCTTGAGGTAGTTCACTAAGTGATATTTGCTTAGAGCTCACATCAATGATACCAAATGATGCACTTGAAAATTTCGATGTGTGAACATCAAAGATAATTAAGTATTTTCACTTTATTATCCTGGGTGCTTTGGGTGTTTCATATGAGCTTATATGAAGTTCTCCAGGTTTCCATAAGGTCTTTAACACATTTAACATCGCTTACTATTGTATTTCAGAAAAACTACTTTTCAATGAAATAAACACACCTCATTTCATTTCTGTTGTCTTCGAAAGAGCATTTGAAAGTCATGTACAGTTCGTGTCTGCAAGAATAACTGAAAGTTCATAAATGAAGTAAAGACATCCAAAAATAATTAAAACTTCCTTAAAGATAATCACGCAGAGTTGTATATGTACTAATATATAAATATATGTATATGTAAAACATATATGATATAAAATTTGTTTAATACCATATGCTAAGAAGTAACCACAATATCTCCAAGAGATAGATAATCTTAATTTAGAGTGGAATTAAAGGAGTAAATAGAAAAATGTCAATACAAATTAATGCTAACCATACATTTTCATTAATGTTAGAATCTATGTATTTAGTGTCTATTTTAGTCGCTGAGTGTTTCTGTTTTTGAAGTGTATTTTCTTATGACATTTTAATCTCTAAATTATGTCTCCTTGCCAGTATTTTAATATCTGCTTTTCCGTATTAGGAAAGAAAATATAGGATGAAAATATGGAGATTGGAAGAAGAAATTCTTGACTCTCCCGTTTCTTCCTGCTGTTATTCTTTAGGTCCCATTATCATCCAGTAATTATGAGACTCCCATCAGAAATTCATATTCTTTACATTTTGTCTTCTGACAAACTCTTAAGTAAAAACATCAGCATCTGTAAGGTTTAATGTGTCAAAAATATATAATATATAAGAAACAACTATCTACACATTGTGCAGAAATTTCACATTTTATTTGTGAGTCCATTTGTAAATTCCTTCAACTGCAACCATCATTAGATGTTATATTAAAAATTTCAGATAATAAATTACCATATACATTGGTCAGCATACTTAACATCAGTGACTTAAAATTCTCTCCGATAATATAACGCTAAAATTCTCAAAAGAATACTTTATTATCTAGTGCATTTTATCTGATAAATGCTTTAAAAATAATATTTTAAAAATGCATTTCTTATCATAGTAATAAAATTGTCCCTCAAAAGATCTATTTTTAGCAAGAACTCTTCATATTCAAATCAATTTCCAATCACATTGTACTTATGCAACATTTAGCAGCATAGAAATTTAAACACTACACACTCCTACCTTTTAGAATCATGCTGTAAAAAATAAACTGAAAGGTGTTTATCAGTGTCAACTATAAAGAAGCAATAATAGTAGAAGAATTAAAAAATATACTGTAATTATAATGTAGCAACACATTATAGGTTTTAATTTTGGTTGTGAGAATTTACAGTTTATTCAATTTGGTAAATAAGAATTTCCTCAGAAATTTTATCATTTGAAAATAAAGAAATTTTATCTTCTTTTTTCCAAAAACCTAATTAGTACTATCATTTGTCAAAGAAGAAAATGTGAAAGGTACCAACAAAATTTGCCCAAGAAATCACGTGCTCACAATAAAGTGGCACTTTAAGAGTGGTAAATAAGGACAGTTAAATGTTATGGCATATTTATGCATAAATTCACTATTTGCTCTTTTGCAAGGACATTCATCAGCCAACTTATTTATAAATTCATTTTATTATTATTTCACACAGAATAGTTACAAACCATTGAAATCTAAATGCTCATACAATTTGACACGCACTGTATAAAAATAATTGATATCAAACACATTATTGTAAGGTAACATACAAAAACCTTAACACAGATGTACAATTCCCATGTATATTGGAGAATAAGTCATAGATTGATTTGCCATATTGCTGAAATCTGCAATATTATCTAAATTAAAAAATCAGGACAAGTAAATTGCTACATTAACCTTTTGGAATTACAATTTAATTATTCTCCACACACCAGTTCACATTTATGCAAGCTTTTCTTCTGAATTAATAAGTCACTTCATTTAATTGCTCAAATGGTGTTCAAAGTTCCAATTTTTACCAGCATACTAATATCAGTTTATTTTGGGAAAATGAATACCTTTAATATTCTTCTTTATTAAGAGAGCTACATACAATTTGCCAAAAATCTTTAAAAAAGCTAAATACATTATGGTATTTTATAATTTTTCCTAGACATAAAACATGTAATATAGTCATGAGTTACCTACGCACAGGAATTATGTTCTCCGGTCTTAAAAATCATGCTATTTTAATTAAATATTTGAGTAATATTATCTGTTAAGTCAACTTTTGTAATATCACAGACATAAATTCCATACCAAAAAGAGCCTGTTTGATCTGTTTGAATTTTGTCATGTTTTTACCCTTAAGTTTTACTGAAAAATGTGTGGTGTATCAACTCCATTGCAACTTAACCATACTGCCAAAATACTTACTGCTTGATTACTGACTACCGTTTATTATCTCACTGTTCATGAATCACATGCACACACACACAAATATGCGAGTGGGATAGGTTGTGACCTTCCTCACACCATTATAGATGCTTCCAGTCTCCTCCATTGGGGTATCCATACAAACTGTAGTGGAAGGAACATTTGATGTAGATTTAGACTCACTGAGGATCGAATCCTAATCTGCTAACTACTAAAAAAGGAACCTTGGGTAAATCACTATGATCCCAAAGATTCAAAATTTTCATTGTAAGACAAGAATTAGAATATCCCCTGCATGGAGCCACTGTAAGTTTGAGCATGAGTCACCTGAAGTTTCTTTGTCCTTTGAGATGCCCTCTGTGGAATGCCAAAAGGCTTTCTTGAGATTTCCATGAATTTGGGTGGCGGGGTGTTTGTTACCTCTTACACAAATTTCCTGGAATCTCACCTCACACAAGTTATTCTCTACTCTTCTTGCCAGATTTTAAACAAATCTCTTTGTTTTTCATTACCCACAAATGTCATTTGCCAAATATCTTCAATAAATTTAGATAAACTTAGTATGATATTTTGCAATTTAATCTTGTTCTCCTTATAAAGTATTTGTGTATATAAGAAACATAACAAAAAATATGGAAGATTATAATTCTTAGTCCTAAAAGTCCTTGAGCACTCAAATATCTCACTAATTTAGCCCATATACTTTGTGCTTTTGTTGTTGCTCATCAGCCTGCTTTTAGTATCCTCTCTCCCCCTTTGTTTTGTCTGATCCTACAATTTTTAATTCCTACACAGGAGAGCTATTTGGTTTTCCTGTTTGCTTAGTTATACATGCATATACGTATGTATGTATGTGATCCTTCTAACCTAAAAGCTCAAGTACCAGTCCAGGTACTTCCTGGACTAAGAAAGGGTTTTTTTGTTTGTTTGTTTTTGTTTTTTTAGTAAAATAACCTTTGGTGCCAGGTAGTTGACATATTTCTTTTCAATATCCATATTGATCAAATAAGACATAATTAAGATTCTTATACCAACACATAACATATAGTCATTGTTCAAAGCAAGTTTCCCCTCTTTCACTTTATAAATAACCCAGAAAAAATGTTAGATAAAATAATGGATTTCCTATGAGTGAACTCCTTTAGAAACCACACCTTCTTTTTACCAATGAATAATCAAAACTTACCAATCATTTGTACTCTGGGAGCTGAAGTTGCATGTTACATAAACTTAACAACTCTGTAAAATTACTTCCAAATGTATGCAGTAAGTTCATTTTCTAAAGTCAATGAAAATAAAAATGTTGTCTTAAAAGACAGGCTGTAAAATGGCTTCCAATTTTCCCATCTCCTAGTATTCATGGCCTTGTGTAATCCTCTTTCCTTAAATATGGATAGGACATATCACTTGGGTCAGGTTAGAAATGGTTAGAAATCCATCATTAGCATCTAACTCATAAAATATGGCAAAGGTGATGAGATGTCACATTCATGATTATATCACCTAAAATCTGCACTCTTGTCTTATCAGCAGACTCTCTCACCCTTCCTTGCATTAATGAGGTAATCTGCATGGAGAGGTCCACGTGGTAAGCAACTGAATGTGGCTTCAGCTAAACAGCAAGCAAGGGACTAAAGATCTCAGCATGAAAGTTGTCAAGGAACTGAATCAGCCAACAACCAGGTAAACTTGGAAGTGGACCCTGCCTAAGTCAAACCGTAGTTGAGACAACAACCCAAGCCAACAACTCCTTGACTGCAGATTTGTGTGACCTTGATAGAGAAAACCCAATTATGCCTTGTGAAGTACATTAAACAAATTGTGATGTTTCGGGATGCTAAATTTGTGGTGATACTGTTATATGGAAAATATGAGATATGCAATATTTCAGTAATATAATTAAAAACAAATATTTTCAAGTATTTTATTGTGAAAAATTTCAAACATACAGGAGTCAAAACAATTGTACAGTGAATACCCATGGAAATACCCAACGATGCTCTAATCAGCAGCTATGACTAATTTAAATTACGTGAAATAACATTATACTATAAGAAGCAAAATAAAGTAGGCAAAAGAGCCAATGGAAATACATGTTTACACTTTTCAAATAATATAATATTTTCTAACATATTCCAGATTTCTCTAATTGACTGTTTAATTTGCACGGACTTTTTTTCCTTAAGAGGATAATATATAATTGATAAAGTATCGAAAAATTAACATTTACAAATGTTAAGTTCGAATCATACATTAGCAAAAAGAAAATTAAAATCAATGCTTATCTTCGGAAAAAAATTGAAACTCCATGGTTTTCTTGAAAAAAATTAAAATCTTTCAGCGTGGATTTTATTTTATATTTGAAAGACAGAAGCAACCTAGTGATATTTTATAATTGGTTGAAGGCCAAAGTTGTTTTTATGAATAATTAACATTGTGAATGCTGACTATATATTAGACATCTATTTTCTTAGATAATACAAGAATATAATGTAACAATTATCATGTCCCTCTGATCTCTCTTCCTATATATAATACTTTGATTTTTTTAGAAATCATTCTTTTGGAGAAGACAGTGGCATGATAAAGGATGTATTGTTTGTGCTTTTTACAGTGCTAGTCTTTTTTTTTTTTTTCAGCGTATTATGGGGGTACAGATGTTTAGGTTATGTATGTTGCCCTTGCCCCCCTCCCCCCCAAGTCCAAGCTTCAAGCGTGTCCATCACCCAGATGGTGAGCATCTCACTCTTTGTGTCTGCATGTACCCATCCCCTCCTCCCACCTCCCCCCTGCCCGACACCCAATGAATGTCACTACTATATGTGCACTTATGTGTTGATCAGTTAATACCAATTTGATGGTGAGTACATGTGGTGCTTGTTTTTCCGTTCTTGGGATACTTCACTTAGTAGAATGTGTTCCAGCTCTTTCCAGGAGAATACAAGAGGTGCTATATCACCATTGTTTTTTGTGGCTAAATAGTGCTCCATGGTATACATATACCACATTTTATTAATCCACTCCTGTATTGATAGGCACTTGGGTTGTTTCCACATCTTTGCAATTGTGAATTGTGCTGCTATAAACATTCGGGTGCAGGTGTCTTTTTCATAGAGTGTCTAGTCTGGATTCTAATATATTATTGTTATAATTTTAATCAAATTTCTTACTTTTAGTATTTTTACTGTATAATTTACCTTGATTTTCACAAAACCCATTTTCTAGATACCTATACTATATTGCTATGCAAAATTAGCTGCTGACTGGAAAACAGATTGCACAAAACATGGAGGCAAAATTCAAATATGTGGTGAAATATGTACTTCAACTACATTAACAGATTCTGAAAATGGCTATTTCACTATATGGTTAAAAAATGTAAATGAGTATTTACATAATGGGTTTAAGCAAGTGGAACTCAAATACAAGAAAAATTGCAAGCAGTATTAGCAATAACTCTAAAAGGAAAATAGCACCTGACATTTGTGCTATTATACTATAATTATACAAATTATACTAAAGCATGCATATAAAAGCCTGAGTTAAAATTCCAGAGAAGTAAATTAAACTTTTCCTAGAGTTGCAGCCTCTATCAGAAGTTCTGGGATAAATAGCTCCAACTTAGGCAACCAAGGGAAGGACAGAGCTGAGTTGAGGCATCAACAACACTATTAAAAACTGGATGATTCTATCATTAGGAGGCCATATAGGCTCCCTAATTAATCATTTACCTTCAAGATATCAGCTACAGAGACTTGGGCAGCAGATACAGTGAGGATAGAGGGTGATGATGAAGAACTGAAGCATGACTGTGCACCTAAGCATGACTGTGTCCATACCTCCACGGACCAGATGTCTCTTCAGTGACATCAGGATTGTGTATATGCCCATGGGCACTTCATTGATCTCACTTGGGCAGATAAAAAGAGCAAGAAGATCAGTTAATATCAATTTGATGGTGAGTACATGCGGTGCTTGTTTTTCCATTCTTGTGATACTTCACTTAGTAGAATGGGCTCCAGCTCTACCAAAGGGTAATGGCAATATATGTAACCTCAACATTTTGTACCCCTGTAATACGCTGAAATAAAAAATAAATAAATAAAATAATCGAGAGGGACATTAAAAAAAGGGCAAGATGAAAGAGAAAAAATAATCTTAACTTGATTAGGTTTGAATATTAAATTCAAATTAATTTTACAAAAAATTCAGTTTTAACCCAAAAGGGACAGAGATATTTGAAAGAATCAAAATTATGAGGTGGATTTTTGTTTATTAGAAGAAATGGCAGTTCCAAAGCTAAGGTGAGGTCTATTCAAAAATAAATTTTATTTCTATATTTAAAATTTTGCCAACATATTAGAAATTTGTCATCTATATACGAATATGTACATGTGTATATATTTGTGTGTCTATGTGAAATAAGTTTATTCAGTAATCTCAATCTCTGAGGCATAAATATAGAAGAGTTTAATTTTTCCCCAGTACTTTCTTTACACCATGGTTTGTCACGGCCTCATTTCCCTCCCTGTAGTATTGTTGGTGGCAGATTTCATTGACTTCTAGTGGGTTTTGGTAGTTAAACTTGATCTGACCATTTTAAAATTTCTAATCTCATATCTGATTCTAAAGATGCAGTTACTCTTTCACCTTCATTTTTTTTTATTTCAGGGTATTATGGGGGTACAGATGTTTAGGTTATGTGCTCAAGCGGTTACTTCCTCACGCTGGACTTTCCATCCATCTTTCACCTTCATTAAGGCCACAGTTGTGCCAGTGTTTTGAAGCAGCGAGGGGAAAGAGAGAAAAGTCTAAGGGGGTAAAGTCACTTTCCTCTCTTTATGACTTGTTGATGCCTCTTATGACTAAACACTAACTGGTCTTTGATGCCTCCTGGAAAAAGCTTTGGCTGTTCCTTGAGCATCCATCTATCCCTCCCTGACCTAGAAAGTTTACCCCTTGATGTTTGAACAAAAGAAATCAAACACACACACACACACACACACACACACACACACACACACACACACACACACCTGCATTAGACAAGAATCTTCAAAGAATTTTTATGCATAACAGTCAAAACCTGGAAACAACTTAAATGTGCAATGACAGGTAAGTGGTTAAGCCACATGTTGTCTATTCGTACAGAACTGAATATCGACTCCTTCACAGTGCACATGCGGATAGTTCAGAAGGCTCTAGCAGAGCTCTTCTCAGCACTTTCCTGATGTGAAGAAGCCAATCACAAAAGAAGCCATACTTTCAAAAATGAAAGAATCACCTTTCTAATATCTCTTTTCCTATAATAGACCAGTACGTGGAGAGAAGGCTGACTAAGGTGATGTTTGGTAGAACAAAGCTAGTTCTACCTCCAATAAAGCCATTGGTCAAGGTGTCTGGTTCTCATGTTTTGATAGCTCCATGGCACCTCTTTTCAGGTTGTGTAGCACTTAACATACCATTCTCAGTTTGAGCCCGGTATAATTTGGGGACACTGAAATTCCCCTGAAAATTGTATTACACACACCCACACCTGCAATAAAGAGAGAGAGTTATGCAGTGGTTTTCAAACAGAGGCGGTTTTGCCCCCCACAGACTATTTGGCAATGTCTAGAGATTTTTTGATTTTCATGACTCGAGTGTTCTATTGGTATGCATTAGGTGGAGACAAGAAATATTGCTGAATATCCTTCCATGCACAGTTCACCCCTCAAAGCAAGACTTATCTGGTCCAAAATGTCAGAAGTGCTGAGATTGAGAAATTCTGAGTTACAAGAAATTTCTAACTTCAGACTTTTATGGAGAAACCGTAAATTCTGAAAAGTTTAAAAAAACCATACTCAGAAAAATGGCACCTTGTAAGGGTGAATGTATGTGAAATAAACATGCCATGTAGTCAAGCTGTGGTTATTTACAATGACCGTAGGCATTGTCTTCTCAACCTTCACACATCAAGTCATTTCAATAAGCCTGTACAGTTTTTGCAAGAAGTAATTACAACTAGAAATGATAGCAAAACCATATTCTCAAAGGACAATGTTGTATGGTAACCTAATGATGCAGATAGAATATCATTTAGTGCATTTTAAAAGAATTATGAAGAACACTGCCAATGACATTATGTTATGTCCTTTAACATATAACATAACATTTTCAATGTAAAAGAAACATATTAATAGTACTTTTAAATGATGCAAAGAGAAATTTCCTTATTTCCAAAGATAATTCAAACTCAGGAAAGAAGTGCACTGATTCGTGCCATAATTTACATATATCTATTTCAAATAGATATTTTAGTTACATATTTTGGCCAGCAATAAATGATATATTTTAGAAGAGAATATATACTCTTTTTTTTTTTTTTTTTTTTTGAGACAGAGTCTCACTCTGTTGCCCAGGCTAGAGTGCCGTGGCATCACCCTAGCTCACAGCAACCTCAGACTCCTGGGCTCAAGTGATCCTTCTGCCTCAACCTCCCGAGCAGCTGGGACTGCAGGCATGCACCACCATGCCCGACTAATTTTTCTATATATATTTTTAGTTGTCCGGTTAATTTCTTTCTGTTTTTAGTAGAGACGGGGTCTCACTCTTGCTGGTCTCGACCTCCTGAGCTCAAACGATCCGCCCGCCTCGGCCTCCCAGAGTGCTAGGATTACAGGCATGAGCCACCGCGCGCGCCAAGAATATGTACTCTTAATACATTCGTATCTGTCTGTCCCCATGAGGCAAATATTATTTAGTAACTGTTGGCTTATTGAAAAAGATATATATAAAGGATTTTTATACTAATAGATTTAGTAAATATAAACCCATTCACTTATTTGACAAATATTTATTGAGCCTACCATGAAACAGGCATTATACAAAATGTTGAAGTTATAGCAATGAATAGGTAAATAATGTCCTTACCTGTACGTATATAACATTCTAGTGTCTACATTAAATGGTTTCTATATAGTCTTTGTACATGCTGAGGCAAAATGAGATATATCATTAATTCTTTCCACACCAAAATTACGTTATGTATTCATATTTACATTTCTATATATTTATTACTAATTTTAAAAGATCACTAAGAAAAGCAAATTTCAAATGCATACATGTGTCAAATTCTAAAAATAATCATTTTATTTTTTGGTTTATCATTTAAATTGAAAATTAAAGTTTTCAGAAATGCATACATATATACAGGCATATATATATATGTGTGTGTGTGTGTGTGTGTGTGTGTGTGTGTGTGTATGTGTGTATATATCTATATCTTTATATGAAGGGTGATCTTTTAATAACAGAGTTTCATTGATAATCTTCCATACTTAAAAAATAGGTACCTAAACAT